>MEHQ01000153.1:128942-146148 GCA_008828725.1 Saccharina japonica | reverse complement strand
CCCATTTTTTTTTTTTTTTTTACCCCCCCACCCGCCTCACCTCCCAAAAGCGCGTATGGCATGTCCCCCGACCCCGACCGTTCGTGCGTGCTACAACGTTATACAGTACCCCTTTTGAGAGTCCAGAGGGAAAGTAGGTCGAAAGTAAACGGCGATGGCAGCATCGGCAACGCAGAAGCAGCCCGCGCTGCTGACGGGTTTTTGGGGGGTACAGGAGTATGCCCGAACTGCAATCCAAAGAGCTGTGCGATACGCGGATACGCAGCTTTGGGATACGCGTACGGCTGCACGCTCTTCCTTTTGTAGGCGCTTCATGAGAACGTACTATTAAGACTAGTAATAGTATTGATAGTAGTCTTATTTGTTTTGTTCGCTAGACGTGGGTGCCCAGAGGAGATAACCTGTGTACCCTGCTGTTCATACCAGGTGTATACCGGGTATGTATGTACAATGTACCAGGTGTACGCGCGGTTAGTATTTGCAGAATGACGCTGACGGCATTCCATAGCCCTGCCCGTATGTACGAGTACTGGCTGCTGTTGTAATCTATGTGTGGTATGTTTACTTCGGTCGTAAATCGGGAGGGGGGGTTTCCTGCGTGATTCTTCTTGCTTGCTTGCGCTGAGTCCGTGGCTCTGCGAAGCCAGCGCCAAAGCGGACGCCGATGCCTCCCTCCTTCTAGAAGCGTGAAACGTCGACACCCGCCCATGGGCAGACCATTCGTGGAGATGGTTACGGTCCGCAGGTCAGCTTTCGAAACAGTCGTGCGAGCAAGCTAACGACGTCGAGCCGAGGACCTGGCCGGCGTATCCGCGTTACGAGTACCACATCAACTATACTAATGTCCATGTGCTATTTTGCCTCATGGGCCGCTGTTGTGTACCAGGAACCTGGTACAGGACATCATATAATACTTGTACTCGTAGCCCTCCATTGGGCTGCTCCTATGCAAGACAGAAAGTAAGACGACAAACATACGTCGTACAAATAATTAAAAAAATAAATTACAGCTGTGAGATCGAGAATTTCGTCGAAACTCATCTTTGCTAGCTGATAAACGATCAGCGACGAGCTCGATTGCGATAAGAGACGACAATTACCACCCATCGCAGAGCTCACGGTACCTCGGCAACCCCTCGCCCCCCCTGACGCCGCGAGCAAATGCAAATATTACGTTCCGGCCTCTCGACCCAGCGCCCACCCCCACCCACCCCATCCCACCCTACCCAACCCCCGTCGTTCACGCATCCGCAGGGTAACCTGTCACGCAAGCGCACCCATCAACACCCCACCCCCACCGCCCGGTCCCCATTTCCTTTTCCCACGCGTCGGCTCCTTGACGCTCCCAACGCAGACATGGCCGAAGATCCTGAGGCGCACCCGGAATCGTGCTGGGGTGTCGCACCGCCATCGCTGTCGCAAGGGGCGGGGGTTTCGGCGACGGCAGCTGCACCTGCAGCGGCCGCGGCAGTAGTGTCTGTAGCGGTAGTCAGCCCCCCCCCTCCACAAGCCCCGTCTCTCGTCTCCCGCACGTCTCCATCCCTCCTGGACGTGAGCGTTCTGGTGGCGCGCGGGGGCTGGCTGGACTTTTCGGGCGGGAAACACCTGCAGGAGACCTCGGGGACGCTCTGCCGCGACTGCCGGGAGCACGTCGGAAGCCACCTGCGCGTGGACTACTCCACCCCCCGCGTGCTTTGGCCTCTGAGGATGGCCGGCATTGTACTCTTCGGCGGAGGTGGGGGCGGCTTTGGTGGCCGTTCTCTTGGCTTTGGCGGTAGCGGCGGCGGCGGCGGGGGCGGTTGCGTTAGCGGTGGTAGCGGCGGCGGCGGCGGCATTAGCGGCGTCTTAAAGTTTAGCGAGTCGCGAGTGAAGAGGATGGAGACCAGGAGCCGAGGAGGAGGCGGCGACGTTACTATGCGCGGCGGAAGCTGTGGCGGCGGCCGCGGTAGTGGCGGGGGGGTGCGGGGGAGGGGAGGCCAGGGGCAGAACTTGTCGATCCCTCGCCTGCGCGTGACGGCGATGACATGGGAGCGGCCCCTCAGCGACCTGGCGCACGGGCGCGCGCTGCCGCCGGGTCTGGAAGGGCTGCACTTCGCGTGCAGCTTCCGGTACTTCAACCTGGACTGGGTTTCCTTCCCGTCTAGCCTGCTGAGCCTGTCGTTCGGCCAGAGCTTCGACCAGGGGATCGACACGGTGGCGTGGCCCCCCTGCCTGCGGAGGCTGACGTTCGGCTGGGAGTTCAACCACCCCATCGATGGCGTTCGGTGGCCGCCGGGGTTGAAAAAGCTGACATTCGGGCAGAGCTTCGACCAGCGGATCGACTCCGTCTCCTGGCCGCTCGGATTGGAGGACCTGACCTTCGGCGGGAGGTTTCACCAACCCATCGACCGCGTCGCTTTTCCGCCCGGGTTGCGCCGCCTCACGTTCGGGTGGCGGTTCAACCACCCCATCGTCGATGTCGTGTGGCCGCCGCGGCTGCGCAGGCTGATGTTTGGCAGCTTGTTCAATCAGGTGCGTTCGCGCGTGCGGGCGGGCGGGGGTGGGGTGTGCGTGCGAGTGTTTTCGCCCGTTTCCTGATTGCTTCGAGGTAGTCAGTGCATGTGTTGGCGTGCGTTCTCGCCGGTTTTCCTGATTGCTGCGAGGTAGTCAGTGTATGTGTTGGCGTATGTGTAGATGTGTACTTTGTGGGCATGTGTGAGTGGTGACTACGGCGACGACCTTGGCGGCGGCGGCGGTAGCAGCGCCAGTCTTGTAGACATAGCAAAACTTGTAGCGACAGCACCAGTTTTGCAGGCACAGCATCATTCTTCTTGCAAGCATGCCGCCATCCTTCGCAGACACAGTATCAGCAGCAGCAGCAGAGGCCGCTGGTGTTGGTACTGGTGTTGGTGTTGGAGGTTTTCGCGGCGGTGGTGGTGGGGGTGGTGGTGGTGGTCGTGGCGGCGGAGGAGGAGGTGGGGGTGGCGGTGTTTGTTCAACTTTGTTTTCCTTTCTATGGTATCGTTGTGTTGTCGTGGCTAGAGCGTGGTTGGCGTCGTGGATTGTTGTCGATGGGTGGTGGCGGCACACGGACATAAAACGCCCAAGGTTCTACAGAACAGCACGAAACGATGAGCGAATGCGCGTATCGGCCCTCGCAGCAGTCGCGGGACCCGCTTCCACTGCCGCGGCAGTTACCCTAGACAGGAATTTTTGGACCGGGACCCTCCTCCAGAGTAGGGAGGGAGGGAGGGGCGGGGAAAGAAAGGAAAAATGAAAAAAGGGCGACTCTTTCGCTCGTTTTTTTGTCGTTGGTTAATTATATCGGGCGGGCTACGTTTTTGTTCTCGTCGCGTCCCCGAGCGGAAGCGACTTCCTGATTCGCGCACGGCGCTGCGACTGTGCCCTCAAGGCGGGTGGGTAGATGGGTGGGTGCGTAGGTGGGTACCCGTCGGGACCAGGAACCGGCGGCGCCTATGCAAAACGGTGCGTTGAACCTGAAACCCCCCTCTTCCGACATGTCCTTTCGTGATAACATGGCGGCGTTCTGTCAGCTCAATACTTTTTTATAGTTTTTTTTTCTGCTGCCTTTTTTTGTTGTTTTCGGCAGCCCATTGAAGGGGTAGCGTGGCCACCCGGACTGGAGCAGCTGCTCTTCGGCAGAGTTTTCAACCAGCAGATTCAGCGCACCGTGTGGGCTTCGGGACTTCGGCAGCTCGCGCTCGGAGACTTTTTCGACCAGGCGCTGAACGAAGTGGCGTGGCCGGCGAACTTAGAGCGGCTCTCTCTCGGAAGCAAGTTCAATCAGGTGGGGCTTTTTTGTTTTCGCTCGGCTGTATACGTTTCTTTTTTATTTCTGACCGTTTTCGTTTTTGTATACTAATTAAAAAAAAAACACACACACACGCGCACACCTCAGCTGTGAGGTCGAGTATTCTGCCGAAACTCTCCTTTTGCAACCTGCGTGCGTGTGACAAATCGATCGAATGTGCTACGGGTTGCATCTCGACCTCAGGAAGGACACACATATTTACAGGTGGACTTATGTATCGTGTGTCCTCGCTTCGGGTCTGGTTTTGGTTGTTTCGTGCATTTTCTTCAGTCCGTTTTTGCCGTCGTTTCGAGCTCGCGCTCTTTTTTTCCCCGTGAGGGACGCATCTTTGGGGTTAAGGTTATCATAAGAAGTGAAACGTCAGCCGGAAAATAGTTCGAGTGCTTTTCTACCGGTATGCATTTCAACGGTTCCAACCCCCCCCCCCCCCCCCCCCCCCCCCCCCCCCCCCCCCCCCCCCCCCTCCCCCTCCCCCTCTCCCATCTGCTCGTCTCCTTCTCTGTTAGACGTACGTAAAAAATCATTTCGTGTTGCGTCATTGCTGCCCCACCCCACACTTGCTGCTGCTCACGAACGAGTGCGCAAGCTATTCTCTTCTGGACGAAGTGCAGGGCGGGTTTTACCTTTCGACTGGTGGCGTTTTCTGTTTTTTTTTTTTCTTGTGTGCACGTTACGCTATACCTAGGGGGCGTGCCGGTTTATTACTGTCGTATTTTTGTTTGCTGAGTTGATGTCTGTTCTTTCCATGATCTCTACGGTATTTTAGTTTCGTGATGGGATGTCTGGCCTGTCCAAGACGTGTGCCGTGCAGACGATATGTGCGTGGTATTTAGCAGGCACTCCCATCAGAGCGTAGAAGTTGATTTTTTACTGGAATGCTGCTGAGTTTAAGAGCTCCCGACGCTTGACGGGCTTCACAAGGAAGCCAGCAGGGGAAGGCGGGAAGGAGGGAGGAAGCAGGGCAGGGAGGGAGGGAGGGAGGGAGGGAGGGGTGGTTTCATACGCAGCAACCGGAATGGCATGTTCGCGTTCGGGTGTCTTGAATCAAGACCGTGCGCAACTAATCGGACAGACAACTCCCCGCTTTTTCACACGGCGCCATCACGCTTTAATGCGTCGTCTGTGCCCAGGGGGGCGGGGGTGTGTACTCATGCCATGCATGGTCGTAGTCGTAGGGGGAGGGGTGTACTCATGTCGTGCACGGCCGTAGTCATATGACCATAGACCCTCGCATCCCTACAATGCCGGGACGGAGCACGTTGGGTTTTCACCAACCAGGCAGGGGGGGGCCTTAAGACCCATCTTCTCGTGCGCTGTGGGCCATGAACTTACAGAACACGGCGTCCACGGCGGTGAAGGGGACCGAGAGGCGGGCGAGGGTGGGGTGGGAGCGGGAGGAGGGGGGTACCTTTGTTTTGGTAGGGCTTCCCGCCGCCGCTGGAGGTTGGAGGCTGCTGCAAACGCAAACGCGCGTGCGGCAGCCTTCACGCCGCCTTGAAATCAGCGGGGCTTGAATTGATCGTGCTTGCGCGGAGCACCATTTCGGGGGGGTTCCGGTGCGCCCGCAGCAGACCCGTTAGTAGTATACAGCCGTTGTCGTGATTTTTCCGCTTCCGAGGTGCCCGTGTGTGTGTGTGTGTTTTTTTGTCATGTTCCCGGGCTATAAATACATATGGACAAGCACATTCAAGCGTTCGCTATTTTGTGCCGTGGAACACAACCGAAGAGCGATCTCGGGGGTCCCCAACCCGAGCAAGCCAAATTCCTCCAGACAGGCAGGGCTGTATAGACCTTGGCCTGAATTCGACAACATAGTTGATATATTTTTTACTTTTCAAATTATAAAGACCCAACCCTAACCGCGACGGCCTGGGAATTTTCTAGAAAGGAAGATGGTTGATGCAGTAGAGAAATAATGTGAACTTTCAACCATTTTTTGGAAGCTGGGTCGTGTCGTGAACACCACGTACTTAGCCTCCAGGAGCTAACTGGACTTGCTTTCTGAGCGGTACGGCGTGTTTAACAGAACGACCCCTCGATACCCTCCCCCCCTTAACGCGCGCGCGGGCGCTTGCTGTTGGGCCAGGCCGTGGACGGCGTGGCGTTCCCGTCGCGACTGGAGCAGCTAGCGTTCGGGTGGAGGTTCGACCACCCGATCAACGCCGTGGTGTGGCCGAAGAACCTTAAGCAGCTGACCTTCGACGGCGGCTTTAACCAGGTGAAGAAAGGGTCGTGAAGCCCCCTCACAGTAGTGCGTGCCGCGGGCGTAGGGCTGTAGAGGGTAACTCCAGGGTGTCGAAACAATGAAGGTGCCGGGTGGGATGGGGAATGGTGGGGGGATGGAATACTAAAGGCACCGGATGGGCTGAGGGGTAGTGCGGGGGTGGAGGAGTGCGGGTATGGAGAGGCAGATTAGAGATTAGGGTTGTGGGTTTCTGCTGCCATACCTGCCTGTTCGGACATCCCCGGTCAAACGCGTATCGGATGGAGTTGCATAATCTCTCTCGCTCTCTCACGCGCGCGTTCGTTCTCTGGCGAGCGCGCGCGCTCTTGCGCCTATTCTGTTCCGTATGCCGAAGAAGTCGTCGGGTCGGTGTCTCTCCCTCCGCCTCGCGACCCTTGCACGTGCATCCTCACTCGTGATTTCCGCTTCTCATGTATACATCGACACCTTTCTGGTGTTATGCCGTCGCCGCGCTATATTTAAGATCCGCACGACTGGCGTCTCACCCGCGATTTCCGCTGCTCATAACCTATTGGCGTCTTTTCTCGCGATATTCCGCCGCGCAATATGCATGCAGCCCGTCGACAGGGTCACGTGGCCCCGAGGCCTCAGCCAGCTGACCCTGGGGCGTAACTTCAATCAACCGATTCGCGAGGTGGTCTTTCCGGAGAGCCTCCAGCGCCTTGAGCTGGGGGACAACTTCAACCAAGAGGTCACGGGGGTGCGGTGGCCGCCCGACCTCGAGCACCTGACGTTTGGACAGGCGTTCGACCGTCCGATCGACGGCGCCGACTGGCCACTGCGGCTTAAGCGCTTGACCTTCGGAGGCTCGTTCAACCAGCCTGTGGGAGGGGTGCGATGGCCTCCCACCCTCGAAGAAATAGCTTTTGGCCGGGAGTTCAGCCAGGTATTTTAGGCGTTTTCCATTTTCATGGTGCAACGTGCCTCCGAACTCCGAGAATGATTCATCGTTAACCAACCCCGCCTAAATTATTCGCTGTTTTGCCCTCCTGATCGTGTCTCCGAATCCGGGAAATAGACCCCCTCGTCTATTTTTGTATATACCTGGTACTTGGTATACCTATGATACGTATTGGTATTGCTTTGTGTTTGTGTGTGTGCAGTATACCATATAATGATCGCCGTCCATTGCTACGTATGGCTTTACGAGTACGCAGAGGCTCTGGAAGCGAATTTGTAGGGGTAACGCTCGGGTATCGTCTGTGCTGCGGCTGTAGGCACATTTTGATTCGATAAGGCGACGCCTCTGCCGCTCTCTGTACAGATGAACGCGGTCAACGTTCGTGTTTCTTGGCGCGCTCATTTCCCCCCTCGTTTGCTCTATTTTTTGTCTGTTCTCTTTTCTGTTCGGTGTCGGATGCTCTCTATGTAGACCCCAAAATGCGCTCATGGGCTGAATTGAACACTTTGCACTTCTACTTTTATTTTATTTTGTTCATCTTGTTTTCCATTTGGTCGAAAGGTCGATCGTTTGTTCCTCGCTTTGCCAGGGCGTGGCTTCAGATTTTTTTTGGCAATCGGACAGCGCCGTGTACAGGTTCATATGTCGACACTTTTCGTAGAGACACCCTGATGAAAAAAAATGGCCCAGGAAGGAGTACAACAGTGATCAGAGTGAGTTGGCTGACTGGACTACAGAGTCGGCGACTAGTCATTTCAGTTGCCTGTCTTTTAGGTAAATTACATACTTCGAAGTATATATATTTCAGTTGGTTGCGCACGAGTATATAATGCCCCCGAGTTTTTTGTTCTCTTTTCTGTCTAGCGCGTTTTGTGGCTCTCAATGTGTGTGTTTTTTATTGACACAATACTACCAGGGTGTTAATTAAGTCAGTTCGTTGGGGGTTTTTTTCGTCACCCACACCTGTGTTGCAGTGCCCACAAAACCAAAAAAAAACTCTTGACACAGAGACACTGGAACCACACCTGCCTACTTTTTTTTTCCTGTAGGACATTCCGTAGTTCTGCTCTAGCTCCGAACTTTCCCATTAATCCAATATTTGGCAAGGCATATATGAGCTCCTTGGTGCACTCCCGTGAGTGTGCCAAAGCGACAGCAGTTTCCGCGCCCTCCTTCGATGCGGACCTCGTCGCTGAAAATTGAAAATGTGGTTCCAGGCGCTTGAATTTGTGGATTCCGGTACTGTAGCCGAGTATTTTTTTTCCCTGCCGTAGAACGAGCTCGAGCTCGTTCTACAGCAGATTTTTTTTCCGAAAAGTACCTCGTGCTTGTTTTACAACAGGAAAAAAAAACACTTGAATACAGTACCAGAAACCGCATATTCAAGCGACTGGAACCACATTTTCAAACTTCAACGACAAGGTCCGCATCGAAGGAGGCCACGGAATCTGCTGCCGCTTTGGCACACTGACGGGAGTGTACCAAGGAGCTTATATCTGCCTTGCCAAGTTTTGTATTAATGGGAAAGTTCGGAGCTAGGGCAGAATTACGAAAAGTTATACAGGAAAAACAACTGGGGTAGACGTGGTTCCAGTATCTCTTTGTCAAGAGATTTTGTAAAATCGTGTTTTTTTGGTGGGCACTGCAACACAGGTGCCCAACTCTTGCCGGCTGAACGTAGTAGTCAGGACGTCAGGACCAGACATGGCTAATAAAAATAGAGAAAAAAAATATGATCCACCGTGGGCTACTCTCGCCCCCCTTAGTAGAAGCTAGCCGCCCAGCCAGCCGCCCAGCCAACCCACAGCCATAGTGGTAGTACATTTTTCGTGGCAAAAACACCTGCGCGCCGCCGTCAGCATGACACACACCATCCGCCCCCTGCCCCCCCCCCTACCTCCTCTTTTTTTGCCCCGTTGCCTTTTTGGCGCGTCCGGTGTTTTGCTTTTGCAGACCGTAGTCGACGTGTCCTGGCCAATCAGTCTGAAGAAGCTCGGGTTCGGCCACAGGTTCGACCCCTCGAGCTTGAACGGGCTCGTGTGGCCGAAGGGCCTCAAGGAGATCCGCGTCGGCCGCATTTCGCGGGCGGTGAACGACGACCGCCGCATTCACCCCTGGCGCGCGTGGGACGAAATCTAAGGAGATACTCGTTTATACGAGTATATCAAAAGTTTTCAAGGGTTGTGTTAGGTACCTGGTAGGGTACATGCTGTGGGGTACCTGGATTCGAAACCTGGTTGTTTAGGGCATACTCGGGTAGACTACCCGGGTACCCCAAGATAGTATACCCTACTACGCACCAGGGCTCTTCACGGGCCATGACCCGACCCGCGGGGCCGGGTTCAGGAGGTCTTTAAAATCTCAAGGGTCGGGTCGGGTCAGGAGGTTTTCGAAATGTCACGGGTCGGGCCAGGTCACCCTGACCCGACCCGACTCGACCCGCGAGGTTTGGCCAAACCGTGAACAGCCCTACTAAACATAGCCTCGCAGTTTTTTTCGTTGTTTCGGGCCCCACTTTTGTTTTCGCTCTGAGTCTCGGGGATGATGTTTTCCGGGTTTCCCGGAGACGCTGAGGCGGGTGTGAGATGGGGGGGGGGGGGGGGGGGTCCGGTTGTCGGTTAAAAAATGGTCGGCCGTTCGGTCGTGCGGACGGTTCGATTGTTTTTGGTAGCTGCCTCGGATAACTTGGCCTTGCTTGGTCTTGAGGGGCTTGTAAATACTACTGTGCTTGGAATGGCCTTGGTCCGTCTTTCTTGCTCGTGGATCGCTCTTTTTGTGTTTTTGTTTAGTCGTGTGGGGAGGTTTAACGCACAACTTTCCGGTGGTCTGCTCTGCGCGGGTGGGTGGGTGCTCGTAGCGAGTGTCATGGACGCAAGCATGGTGATATCGCTCGTGGCTAATTTTTTTTGTTGTTGTGTTTTGTTTTGTTTTTCGGGCACGTTTGTTAGAGGTGACAATTACCGGTGTGGGCTGCGGATTTGCTTTTTTTGTTCTTGCTCCGGCTGGCAGAAGACCCCAAAAGTGGAGTGTGGCACTGCGTAGTGTATAATATCGCGTTCTTTGTGTCCTTGCTCTGTAAACCCCGCGGCATTCCGAACATCTCCGATATCATGTTAGGTACTCCCATGGTATTGGTGGCGGTGGTGGTTGCGTGAGGGGGGGGGGTTTGAGTCGGAGATGCCGTACCACCCTGTTCGGAAATGTACTGACCGTTTGGGTTACTAATATGGATGCCCAGCGGTCCCTACATTTCCGTCCAGAGTGGTATTTTGTTAAGGAAAATAACCCACGCCGCCCATCGGAAGACGTAGTTGTTTTTTCGCGCACCCTGTACCATACAAGTACAAGTATGTACGATGAGTATTTATGTAGCGTTCGGGAGTTCGATGTGCCGGCCGGCCGGTTGGCTGCGTTGACCGGTCGGTCTGTCTGTCTGTCTGTCTGTCTGTCTGTCGGTCGGTCTGTCGGCCAGTCGGTCTGTCGGTCGGTAGGCCGGTCTGTCGGTTGGTCGGTCGGTCGGTCGGTCGGTCGGTCGGTCGGTCGGTCGGTCGGTTGGTCGGTCGGTCGGTCGGTCAGCGAATGAAAAAAACTTACGGCCGATATGTTGTCCCTGGCTGCTGTACAGAACACGCGGTATGCAATATTTTCGACGTAATTTTTCGTGCGTGCGTGCGTGCGTGCGTGCGTCTGTCTGCCTTGCTTTATAATCCCTTTATATTCTGCGCCCACGTTTTCGCAGACAGGTTACTCACTTGGAATTAGTGTGGGAACATTTTTGCAGTATTAGCAAAGGGTTGGAGTTCGGTGGCGAACAGACAACTCGACCGCCACAGCGGTATTTCTCGGCGTATGTTAGCGCTCTTGCACTGTTCCTAGAGGGGGCCTCGGCTAGGCTTGCGGCGTGTCGTGGTGTGGTAGAGAGGCTGCCTGCGCGAGCACAGAGAGTTTTCCATGCCACCGCCACGGGTCGTGTCGCCGTCTTGAGTATCAAGGTATCAGGCATGTTTTTGTAAAATGCGGTGGCTGAGCGCGTCGTAAATGTTCGTGCGGCGGTGCTCGACAATGCTGCTTTCTTACGTTTGTCGAATGCCACACGGTGCATCGTACGGGATTCGGGGGGGGGGGGGGGGGGGGGGGGGCGGTCAGGGCAAGTCGACTGCTGTGTTTCACGCTTGGCTGTTGTAGCCGATATTGGACCCATGTGTAGTAAAACGGACGCGGAGGGGTTGGGGAGGTAGATTGGTCAGGTATTATAGAGCTGATAGGGCAGAGCATTAATTACACTACGTACATGTTAGTTTGCTTGGCATTTTCTTTAGCTACCGCAAAAAAAATATTCCACATGAATAATAAGTAGATTGTCCCCGAAAACGTGCGCGCTGCCGTAAGGGGTTGACCGGTTGTTACGGACGTCAGCACGTTCGTTTCAGACGAGTATGCTCCTTTTTTTCAGGGCTGTTCACGAGTCATCCGGTCGGGTCAGGAGGTCTTCAAAACCTCATGGGCCGGGTCGGGTCAGGATGTATTCGAAATCTGACGGGTCGGGTCGAATCGGGTCGAATCGGGTCGGGTCGGGTCGGGTCGGGTCGGGTCGGGTCGGGTCTGGTCGGATCGGGTTAGGTGACCCAATCCGACCCGACCCGCGATTTTTGACCCGACCCGTGAACAGCCCTGTCTTTTCTTTTGTTGTGGTATCGCCGACTTGGTCCGGGGTTATATGTATGGTGTGATGCCGATTCTAGTCCCTCTTCTTGCGCACGGCTTTCGCTGAAGTGGCGAGCAGCTGAGTGGACGGAGTTGATGGGGCAGCCAGTATTGGGATGGCACGGTCGAAAGTGTATAAGCCGGGTGGGTGCAGTGCAGAGATTTTGTTTTTTTCTTCCCCGATGAGCTGTGGCAAGGCGGGGGGGGGGGGGGTTCCCAGGGTGTCCCTGTGCCACAACTGAAAGCGTCGCCGTTCCGTTTGGCGATGCGCTACGCACCCACTGCTGCTGTTATTTTAGCCCAATCCATCAAGAAGACTATTGTGGTAGTACTTGGCGGCAAAAATCCCGGGCATGCATGTGTTCTGTTGTGAGCGTTGACGCGGCACTGACCAAGGCCTGGCGTAGACTAGCAGGTTGAAAGGTTGGAAGGCCAGAGGGGGGTGGGGGGGGGGGGCTGACCTTTGATTGGATGTTATCCGAAGTATGTATTTACGAACATCCATGTATACGAGATGTATTTATGTGTATATGTAGCGTATATATAGGCACGTGGATGTATTTATTTCGCGTTCCGTCTGCAGTAGAGCAGGTGGTACGCTCGTCCCACCGACCACACACGGCGCGACCTGCCCAGGAAGGGTCGTGACGCTTTTTTTTTTGGGAAACCCACGCATCAGAGAGAGAAGGGAAAGAGAAGTGGGCGGGCGTAGCGGGGGGGGGGGGGTTATGGCAATGAGGCACGTCCGATGCCGAATCCTCTTGAAGCACATACTTGATATCACATTTCCCGGCAGATTTCGGGGAGTGTGTCGTGTTGAGGAATTCAGCGGTCCCTCCGGCGATGCGATATAGTTACGAGTATGAGTAGTCAATTTCGTGAAAGGCGCCGGTGGTGAGCTGCAAAATTTGGGTGCTGGTGCTTGTTGCGACGTGTGTCGAGATGGTCGAAAGGGTCTGCAGGAGGAGCGCCCCCCTCGGAAAGGAAGGGGGGTGGGGGGGGGGCACCGAAGGAATCTAGGTGGAGCAGCAGCGGTAGCAGTGGCAGCAGCAGCAGCAGCAGCAGTAGCAGCTCAAGCTGTGCGGTGATGACATCGTTTTCTTGGTTTTCTTTCGCGCCTGCGAAAAGCTAGGATGCAGCAGCGAGCGGGCTAAATAAGTTTTTTGCTAGTTTTTTTTGCGCGCGCTTTGTCATTCGACAGGCGACAGAATAACAAACAGCAATAGTAATACGAAGGATTTTTTATTTTTATTTTTTTATTAATAATCGAAGCAAGCATCTTTACTTTTTTTTCTTGTATGTGCAGAGTTTCCAAACTTGATGAGATTCTTTTTTTTCACTCGCCAGTGGACGTCGCCTAGATATTTTTCGATCGAAGACTTTCGCTGCATTGGGCTGTTTTATGCCGTTGATGCTCTAGGGGTCCGTCGTCACCCTTCGTGTATGGAGCTTCCCTGCGCCGCGTCTGTTTTTTGCTTTCCCCTTGCGTGCTGGGACCAGGTCCTGCGAGTATCAGCGCTGCTTATGGATACGAGCAACTTTGTGTTGCGTGTCATAAAGATTCGTGCTCACAACCCCTATCTTTTTTCAAGTAGCCTTGGACAATCTGGAGCTCAGATTACTCAAGGTCGCGACGTCGATCAGCAGATGAAAAACAAGCAAATCGCGGCAAAACTAATTGCTCCGTATTGGACTACAGTAGTAGCAGTATTACTATTAATATTAGTATTATTTATTAATTTTGTGAAAATTGGCCATTGGCTCGAACTCTAAAACATGGCATTAAGAACGGCGTAGCGTAGGCAAATATTGGGAGCTCGCTTTGCGTGTCACATCGTGTACGTCTGCTGTTAGTAGCTTGCGATCTGTCGGTAGCCTCCGTCGACTTTGTGGAGGTGAAGGAGTTCCATAGCACGGCGACCTTTTTTTTGTTGTTGCTGCGAAGTCGACTTTTTTTATCGGAGAGAAAAAAAACAAGGATGAAAAGTTGGGCGGCTAGTTATGCACAACTGTACGCACACATGGGCTGCGATTGGTTCTATTTCCCATCATGATTGTTAGCTGTTGACTGATTATTTTTTATGTAGGGCTGTAGGAGGTATCATGGGTTGGATGGATGATGGCACGAGTATCATAGACAGGATTACGTACGAATTCGATCGTATCATAGAAGTATTATTAGGACGAATTGTAGTCTGAAAAAACTGAGTACTCGTACGAGTAGCAAGTAGATGTGCTTATACAGCATGGTATGCACCGGGGAAGCGTGTAAGGTGTACAGTCTTCTCCTGGTGTTGCTTTTATTAGCACTAGCGGTGCGGCCACGGCTCCGCCCGTGGCGCTAGTTGGTATGCAATAATGGCTTTCTGGTATAATCAAACGACGCGAGGAGTGTGCTCAGCAAGAGAGGTGCGGCGGCTGACTGTGCAGTGCTCTGTGGTAAGGATGCGTGGGTGGGAGGCGGAGACGGCGTTTCCTTGTAATAATATACATATATGCAAGTATACAAATGATCTTGTTCCTTTCCATGATGGACGTATCACTACGATTACGCGCGTAGGTATTCCCTAGGCTTAAGGTAACACCTGCGTAGGGAGCAGCAGAGCAACGCATACTGTTGGCTCTACTCTTCTAATTATGATTTTAGGTCTTAGGAGTTGCGATACGGTGACTTCCTCGTCCGACCGTCCATCCTCATGAAAAAAACCCGGTATGCACTGGGGAACACAGCACGCCTATACATCGTTGATTGGCGCTGCATTGCATGAAATATGTGGTATGGTTCCATGGCTTTTGTGTAAGACGATACAATATGCTGGTGGCGTGCCCTGGGGCTGATTGTGGGGTTACACCCCCGCGTTCATTTCGGCAGCGTGCAGCAACATTTATTCATTTGACGCATTTTTCTGGCGTTTTGCAGGGTCTTGCTATGGATACCACTTTAAACTAACTCTAGACGAAAACAGAAAACATGAGGAACGTTTAGGCATTGACTTGGAAACCAAAAAGTCCTTAATTACCGTCCAGAGTGAGTGGTAATTTTGTTTCCGTTCAGTTCTTGGAGGAGTGGGGTATAAATACTGGGTGGTCACATGGTGCCGACTCTGCGCGTGCGAGTTGGCTTCCGGTACTGAACGAGTACAACCCCGGCCATTGTTACAAGTAGACAGCCAGCGATACATATTTTCCTCGGTTTACGCTCGGGGTGCTCTCTAACGGCGGGAGGTAACAAAAAAACGTTTCCGTCGGATAAAAAAGCGTTTTTTTATTCCCCCTTGGCCTTAAGACCCGACACAAACAAACACAAAACACGTAGAACACTACTACTGTAGTTTGTTTATGCAGTAGAGGTGAACAGTGAGCGGTGAATTTCGGTGCGACTTAATTGTACGGCTGGCCGTTTTTTTAAACACGCTTTTTTTGCGCAAACGAGAGAAGAAAATGTTTAAACTCTTCTCGCGATAAGAACGAAAACACGCACCCTGCGTGGCAATACCGGGGAGGGGAGGGGGAGGGGGAGGGGGAGAAGTGCCTGCTATATATGTGACCCCGAATCTGACGTACGAAAGGGAGGGATGGGAGCTGGAGAAGTAGGGCAAAGAAAATACATGGGGATGAAAATAGTGTGTTTTTACCGGAGTTGGGTACGTACAACCCCCGGTGGAGGCAACGGCGGTCGGAATTGACAGAAACAAAAACGCTCTGGGCGTCGGCGACCCTGATAACTGATGCACTCCACATCTCACCCGACACGCAGAGGGTTGGTTCTCTAGGTCGCTCAAAGTCATACCTTTTATGTACGACATACCGTCTTGCGAAGTTTGCAGAAATGTGTCTTTGACAATAATACTTTGTTTGTTTTTGTGTGTCACGTTCTGTCTCTCAGGCGGCGCGTATCGCGACACCTCCTCTTCCTCATGGGCCGGGGTGGGGGGAAGGGGGGCCGGGGAGGGTATTTTGGTCTCACCCGTTGTTGGCACAAGGTCACCAACGAAAATTAAAGCTGGACAAATCAACGCGCCATATTGAGTCGATTGTCAAAATCGATGTATACGAGGCAGATAGATTCAGCAGCCGATTCTCAGCAATAATATCAGCTACGACACTTCCACGGTAGCGAAACCAACATGCTTTTGTTACAGACAGTGACAACGCACTTCACTCTAAGGTACCACTCTGCACAAAATTCCAAAGACGTTTGGTCGATAACATAAGGGCCCGAAACGTTCCTTGCTTTTACCAACAGAGAGCAGAGAAAGCTTGATCGCTGTCTTACCTACCTCGAAAATCAGCTCCCCGTACACACGCTGCGCAATCCAATGCTGGCGACGGACGTTTCTATACCACATGTCCATACCTGGTACATACAACAGCAGTAGTAACGTGCTTGGTTGTCGACTGGCGCTACACCAAAAACGAGGGCGCCGTGAACCCGTCTCCCCTCGTCGGCGGGAGTTGTGACCGCCCCCTCCGCACTTCACTCCGTAACATGGTGTTCGGCATATAACCCGTCCCCTCTCCCAGGCGGCGGTCACATTCGACCTCAACAAAGGGGGGTTAAGCTCTGCCCACAAACGACATAGAGGAGTATGTAACACAGCGTTGCGCGAGGTGATTATTTGAGCCCCTCCCCTCCCCTCCCCTCCCCTCCTCTCCCTCTCCCTCCCCCTCGCCATTTTTACCCCCCGTTATCCCCTTTCAAGCGTCGACTGATGAGCATACCGGACGTGCCGCACGCTTACGAAGATGGTTTTCTGCGCCATCTCCAGCGTGTCCGAGGTTATGACCCTGGGTGCTCACAGCGTCAACGGTAGCAACAAGCACAACACTACCCGCGCTCAAGCCTCTGCTTCATCCCCGGAGCGCTCGATTACGTATTTTTGTATTTTTGACGACGACCACCAAGAAGAGGACGTTGTTTCGAGAAAGACGCCAGCCAATGAGGGTATACAGTATAGGCTACATCGTACCAACCATCGTGCATGGTGTTTTTTTCTTCGTGCCTTCGGGCGTGCAAGCAAAGCTAAAACAAACAAACCAAACATTTCGCACCCTTCCTTGTCCGCCGGAAGATATATATATATATATATTATATATTTCAAAATAAACCAATCTGAACTAAACAAAACTGAACTGAACTAAACTAAACTAAACTAAACTAAACGCGGACTTCAGTCCATGGTTTCTGCAGCGGGCACCCCCCACGGTTTCCTCTCCTAACTTCCTGCCTCCTCGGCGCTGTCGCCGTCGCGGGTGTTGTCCACCGCGGCAGCCCAACCCCAGATGGTCTTCCCCCGCAGCCGGACTTCGACGCCGTCGGGGGTGACATGGGCCTCGTAACCGTCGTCCCTGGGCCTCCGCCACGGAAACCTGTTGAAGAACTCTATCTTGCGTTCGCCGGACTTGGCCAGAACGGTGGCACCGTCGATCGTGACCCTCTGCGAGAATTGGCGAACAAGGGGCAGATATGGGGGGAGGGGGGGGGGGGGGAGGGGGTAGGGGGGGGGTTTAGAGGAGGGGAGTGGGGGGGGGGGGGGTAGTGTGG
>MEHQ01000153.1:50249-128918 GCA_008828725.1 Saccharina japonica | reverse complement strand
GGTGTAATCGATGATTCAGGCATGGCGTAGTTTGTAGTGGGGGGGGTGTGCAGGGGGTGCACTGCCCAGGATTCGGGAAGTGAGGGGGGAAGAGGGCTGTCAAATCGGAAGGGAGGAGGGAGGGGTGTATTTTTGTTTGATGCCGGAAACAAATCTCGTTTTCTAGGGGGGGTCTTGCAACTCTCTAATTTAACAATGGTGTTTGTACCTGATGGGTAAGCATACAGGACTCTTGCTTTGTCTGCATGATAATGTCTCAACGGGTCGATCTCCTAACGTTTTACCGCCAGTGATGTACGATTTATTCGCTGGATGCCTACAGGCTTATATATATATATATTATGCGCTCGCTGGGGATGGATATCGGCCGCAGGTATCACCGTAAACTCAACATTGATTCTCAATGCCGAGGATAATGGTCGGGTGAGAGTTATAAGCCCACCCTCCCTCCCATTCACCTACCAGTGAGAAACCACATACAATTTAGTGTACTGCTTCCATATGACGCGTCTTGTCGCCAGAGTTCAGAGGGAGGGGGGTGTTAAAGGCTCGGGGTGGGATGAGCGTTTGGGGGTGATGGTGTCTCATGTCTTGCATGGCGTTTAGTCTTGACCATGACCTCGAATCCCTACAATTGCCGGGACGGAGCACGTTGGGTTTTCACCAACAGGAAGACATCTGCTTGCACAAAGCGGCCTGTAGCGCCGTGAAGGTGATTGGCAAGTCGCTTATGAGGTGTGAGCTGATTCTACTAAGAACCGCTTGGAGGCGGACTTGGGGGGGCGGGGGGTTTGGGGGGGGGAGGGGAGGGGGTGTATTCATTAGCCGATGCCATGCACGGGCGTAGTTCGTATGTCATAGGCCCTCGACCCTACAATGCACGGCACGAGAGTCGGTTGTCGGGTTTTCAACAAGGCAGAAGGCACGCTTGCCACAAGCGCCTGTAGTGCCGTGAGTGTTGGGGTGAGGTAGTGGGGGGGGGAGGTTGATACGGGCCTCGCTGTTGAGAGTCCAACTGATTGGAGTGTTAAGCGTTAAGGGCCCCTGGGGGTGGGGGGGGGGGGGCGGCGTACTCATTTTGTTGCTTGCCTTATTCATTTGACCATGTGACCACGCATCCCTTATCGAGACGGGCACCAGTTTCCTATCTAATAGAGACACCTCCAACACTTGGCGCTCATTACGTTGTTTCCATATATTACAGAGAAACCTTTTTGCTAATCTTTATCCCCTTCCTGCTTCGACCGCCTGTGGCCACCATCTATCTCCTAAGATAGCGATCGTTTTCTCGCTACTATTATAGTGTACCAAACTGCTCCATGTCACATCGTCTATTTTCCTCATTCCTCTCTAGCACATCACTTTCCTCTTGTCTTTCAATTCTCCCACTATGTGAACTCTACTCTCTATGGCTTTTGCCCATTGGGCACATCTGTGCCTCTAACTTCATCTCCTCCGGTACTGGATTACCTCTTTTCTTTTGGCGGTCAGGTCTCCCTACACGAAATCGCGTTTCAGCTTTTTCGCGAAGATCAATTGGGCGTGCAGATACCGTTTATTCCATTCCTTCTCTCAACCCCGTACATCTTAGTGTTTTTCCTTCACTTCTTTCTCAGTGCTAGCCTTTTCCCTTCTTTCTATCCTTTCTTTCACTTCTGTCTTGTTATCGCCTAAATTTCTCTATGGCCAGCGTCTCTTTTTGGTTTCCTATTCCTTGTCCTTCCATACTTTCTCGACTACGCTATCCCACCTTATTCCAGCTCGCCCTTTGGTTACTTTCTCCCATACAGCTTTATCGGCTATGGCTGGCAACCTCTTATTTGGCATGTTCTTTACTTTATATTGCCATTTCAACTTACGCACGTCTCTATTTGTCTTAAGTGGGTACATTCCCAGTTCTGCTCTCAATACTGTATTACTCGTCGTACTTGAGCATCCTAGTACTTTTTTAGCTGCTGTCATCTGTACTGTTTCCAGCTGTTTTACGAGCTTCGCGTTCCCTTCCCATACTTCTCCTGCATATTCTAGCTTTGGTACAATCACATTCATCAGTATACATCTCTTAATTCTAGTGTCAAGGTGCGAGTCTGTTAGGACTGCTTCCATCTTGCCTACGTGTGCCTTACCCTTGCCTATTATTTTATTTATGTGTGCATCCCAAGAGCAATCTTTTGAGATTTCTACGCCAAGGTACGTATACTGGTCTACGATCGGTAATTCATCTTCTCCCCACTTCCACTTACAAGTTACCGGACTCTCCTTATCTTAGGCGGGGGGGGGGTGAGCTCTGTTATGGGTCTAGGCTGTTGAGTGTCTAAGCGGGGGTGGGGTCGTCAGTAGTTCATGGGTGGAGCGGGACGGGGGGGCTGGCGGTTGCTTTTCTTTAGCAGACTACCTCACGGAAGCTGGTGTTAAGATGGAGCACAACCACTTCTCCTCTCGCCGCACAACGAGTAAGTAAGTGGTACGTGCCAGTGGCAATCTACCAGAAGAAGGTGTGATAAAGAGCACGAATAAGAACGGTGAACACGCGAAAACAAAATGGGCAAACACGTGCCCCGAGCAACAACCAGACTTGATAAACTGGGTACCCGATGGGCCGACAATAACCTTCTATTACTACGGGGGAACACGGTACTCCTGTAATCAGCACCAAAATATGGTGTGTACACATTATAGGGGGGATACATGTTTTGTTTTGGGGTCCATCGAGGGTTCCGATCTATCTTACTACGCTAGCCCCCCCTGGAATAGCAAATGCCTGATTACGGCGGTACAACACCGCGTGAAGCACGAGACAAGCAGACCGAATATATCGAAAACACCGTTTTGCGAGGCCCATGTTTCATTCAACAGCACTACTATTAATAGTACGTAGCATTGATACTTAGTTGATGGAATCCCGGCACCTTGCCCTGGGAACGGGGGTAATACGAACACACCATATATATATATAGACTATACCTTGTCGGTGATGGCCTTCACGTTGGCCACGATGACAGAGTTAGCCGTGAACCGCACAGGATGGTCCTCGGTGAGCTTGCCGCCGCCCTCGAACACCATCACGCCTTCCTCATCCTCCTGCAGGAACCAATACATCGATGGAAAGTTAGGCCGGGAGTACAGTACAAAACCCACGGGATACAACCTAACCAAACTAGAATACAGTACAGGACACCTAACAAGAAACAGGCTAACAAGAAAGCCAGGCTGAGATTTGGAGGAAAATGATAAATCCAGGAGTCGTTATCTTGAAATTAGTGTAGAGAGCACCCTCTAAAAAAATAAGAAATCCAGCCTGGACCATATTTCCTGTTTCTTATTAGGTGTCCTGTACCGTACAAGGGTCACTTTTTGGAGAGGAGGCTGAGAAATTTAGAATAAGAAATCGGGCTCGGCGGCAAGCTCTATACTAAATCCTATATAATAGACTACTACGCTCAAGGTTGTTCAAGCATGGTGCCACAATAAGGTTCTAAGGCCTTGCTCACATTTTTTTTTCGGGGGAGCATACTTCCCTATTTTTACTACCTGGTAACAATTTTTTGGTTATATTTACTATGGCCCCCCGTCTTAGGTGTTTTTTGTTGGTGGGTCCCATACTATAGGTACTGTAGGTACAGAAGGCAGTTGGACTTTCGTGCATACCAGGTATATTTTTTCCGTTTCAGTGTTTCCCTTGTGGTTTTTCTTCTCTTTTTTCTTTCTGGGGGGGGGTGTTTATGAGTGATCAACGTTGAAGAAGCTCAATGCTTTCACACACTTTCGTATGAAACCCAGCAAGATAACCAAAAACAGCAGACAAGCAGCGTTGCGCGCGTCTGTGTACGTAGTGTCATTTCGCCGCTCATTTCGCCGCATGCTAGCACGTAGACTACTGATGACGCCAACTCTCTGTACGAGCCGCAAGCTCGACTCGCTCGTTGTGGCGTCTCTTTTTAGTGCCGCGGGGATACAGAAACCATCAACGTCATAACTAGTACGCAGCGTAAGAAAAACTCAGGGTTCGTCACGGATCACGACCGGACCCGTGGGTTGAGTCAGGAGGGTTTCGAAATCTCACGGGTCGGGTCGGGTCGGGTCGGGTCGCCTAACCCGATCCCGACCCGACGCGTGAGATTTTGAAACCTCCTGGCCCGACCCGACCCGGCCCGTGCGATGTTGAAGACCTCCTGATCCGACCCGCGGGTCTGGCCATGACCCGTGATCAGTGATCAGCCCTGACAACAAGTGGCGATTATCAGCCCGAGCTTCCGGGGGCAGGGTGTGTGACCGAACTGCCGTAATATACTCGTAATATGAGTAGCTGTGCTACAAAAAAACGTGCAGCATGGTGACACTTGGAACATCTGCACGCTCTTCCATTTTGCATACCACCAGGTACGGGGAGAACAAACATATACCCGGTAGTAATCGTAACCAAATAGTAAGTGCGAACAACACGTTTTTTTTTTTCCCATTCTGTTCCCCATCGTGGACTCTGATGGTGCTATATATCTATCTATGTATGCCCCCCCGGAATCATACGTAAGTAGGCTTGCTATGATCGCAACCCACCCCTCGTTTTTTTTCTGGTTTCTTATCTCTCTGTGTCCCGAAAAGGGTCAACTCGAATGGTGCCGCATGATGTGTAGTACTTATTTTGTAGCCCATACCACTAGGTCCCAGGATATAAGCACCGTTTGTATGCTCGAGTAGATGATACATGTATCCGTTAGCAAGGATCTTTAAGGGGCACCTTCGGGCAAAAACATATTTAGAGCAAAAATAAACAAGTCCGTTTTTTTTTCAGTTGCCATACTATTTCTGGTATAATTAATGTCTACCTTTTTATGACGCCCTACGGAAAACAACATTTCTCTTCGTAGTTCTCGTAATGCTCAGACTGCCGGCCGATGAGTACGTAGTTTTAGGGAGCGTAGGTTATGGTCAACATGCTTGTCTCAGGAGGCGTATCGATCAGACGCCTTTTTCATCACGAGAAGTGCCTCTTACTCAAAAACGACTCGCCATACCCCTGGTACCCAAAGACGAATTTGAAAAATGGCAGTTTCTCCGGCTGCTGATACTGGTTTAACTCAGATTTTCGACAAGGACGCCGAGCACTATTAATAGTAGGTGAACCTACCTGGGCCTCTAGTTCGACCGTCCGTAGCGTCCTACGTGGCCACAGCAGAGTGCAGATACAAAACTGGAGCTCCGAAACGATAAAAAGTCTTGCTGCGGAGCACTTTCGTTTCGTGATGCAAACACAGCAATGGCTACGCTCCCTTGCAGATCCAAGAGCCCCAACACCTCCTAGAGACTACGACAAACAAGCTATACGTTGGTTGGTCTCAGGTCTGAGCATTAGAACTGGAGCTATACCGTGTTCCGTAAGGAGTCCTGATATGGTGTTATTATACCAGAAATAGTATTACTGCTATAATTTTTTTATTTTTTTTTCCAACACTCAAGTACTCTTTTTTTTATGACCGAAGGGTCCAGATACTTTTGTCTTGAAAAATGGGTACGTGTGGTCTGAAATTCGGAATCAAGGTCCGCGATCGGAATATTCTTGCAATTTTCTCGCTAATTTTAAAAGCGGCACAGCCGCGTTTCTCGCCCGTTTCTGGTCCGTTGTGGGTCATGTTTTGGGGTCAGGATTAGGATTAGGGCTAGGGTTAGGGCTACGGTTAGGGGTTGGGTTGGGTCTACACCCGCACCTTGATCCCACCAGGAGGTGCTCCCTACCGAGCAAAGCAAATCTGTATACGTGAACAGTCCCACCCGTGTAAACATCCTTTCTAACGGCTTCAATAAAATAATTGTAAATACGTCGCAACGGGCTGTAATAGGAGCTTGTTTTTCTTGTCGCGAACATTTTTCCAGTACTAAACAGCTACGGAAATATTACTAGTCAATCAAAACGGTGCTTATATTTCGGTACAGAGTGGTACGTACATAGTAAGGAGAGATTCGTGCTACGGAGATGTACCGAAACGGTTTTGCTTTTTTTTTTCGCCCCCCCCCCAAGGTACACTCTCACCGACGAAGGGAGCTCCTCGACTGATTGTATATATATAACACTTTACCCAATACCTTTTGGATCAGATTTTGCACCGCTCTGTCCCGATATATGCAAGGGCCGATATAAATATTTATATAGTCACTATATTTAGGGACATGAGTGGTAATACTTATACTTGACACGTGCCCCGTACGGGGTAAGAGAGTAGAGAGGTGCACCAACTAGAAATAGTAATAGTTTCTGAGGGTAATCACATGATAAAAGCTCTATATACGCCACCCAAAAACTGATTTTGATGGGAAAAAAAACAAAATGAAGGTACAATCCCATGGCCTACCTACTTACTTACTTCTACTATACCGGCCTACCGCCGAACAACCCCATGGGCTACCTACTTACTTTTACTATACCGGCATGCCAAAACTTATAATATAGCAAAACAAGACTGACATACATATTCTGACGTTTTGTTTTCGGGGGGGGGGGGGGGGGTTAAGGAACACATTCATTCAGAAAATATTTGAGCGAAAAAAGTGCTATCGTATATATGATACCTCGGTCGTAGCAAGCGTCAATTCCACTATACATGTCCCGAATATAAGAAACATTTGTATTGGGTATTTGTATACAATAGTTCACTATGTTTAGGGACAAGGAATACTCGAAAACGGTGAACCTCAGAAGGTGTACCAGGGGGTCGGTCGGTGCATATAATTCGAAGCATACTATTTCGGAGGACCATAGTAAATACTAGTAAATAGGGACCTACGATACATACAAAACTGTATCTATTTCCCTATCTTTTTTATTGCGGGGGGGGGCATATTAATCAGAACCTATCAGATACACAAAAATCTATATATTACAGTATTTTTAGTAAGCACATTTGGTCCTGATTACCACATCCCCCCACAACAACAATATTTGGTCCTGTTTATTTACTTATAATAGGTCACCCGTAATATAGTATAGTCTACCAGGTATACTACTGTGCTATAGCGGCAGTCTGTATTCCTATCGTGGTAGCACGAGTCTACCTACCTACGTACGTACGGACATACAGCAGAGTGTGCGACCTCTACGTTAGACTTACCGTGCTGCCCTCTACGAAAGAGTCGGTCCACCCGCCGGGTTCGAAGGCGACTTGTCCATAGATAGTGAAGATGGGCTTCGTTGCAGTCTGGGTACGTTATATTAAGCGCGGAGCGGGGCGGGGGAAGGGGGGGGGGGGGGGGTGTACTCATGTCGTGCATGGCCGTAGTCGTATGCCCATAGGCCCTCGCACCCCTACAATGCCGGGACGGAGCACGTTGGGTTTTTACACCAGGTTTTCATTTGTTGCTTACCTGATTTGTTTAACCATTGACCACGCATCCCTTTCGAGACGGAGCGCTTCTATTGCTATGTACTGCTGCTGTGTTCTGCCATCCTCCTCAACGACGTGCAGCATGATGATGGGCTTCAACTACTACTGTGATCACCCATAAACATTCGCCGAAGGAGGAAGAAGAAGGAAACCCATAAAGGAAACCTTTTGTTTTTGTGTGTGTTTGCCGTCCGATGATCAAATAAAATTATTATAAATACGTCAGCTGTGAGTTCAACCGATTGAACAGTTGATACTCAACTTTGCGAGCTACGTAGAATGTTTTTCCTACTATGTGTTATTGTAGTGATTGTGCAGCATGAAATTCAACCTTGATCACTCAGAAACATTCCCTACCCGAAAGAACAAAGCAAGATATATACAACAACAAAAAGAAACCCACCACTGTATCTATCTCTGTATCTATCTACTGTATATATGCACGGAGTCTATCTAACCCGCCTTCCGTACGAGTAGCCGCACTTCCAGCAACCCTTCTCCTATAATATACTTATACTTAGTATATAACTACCCCGTAGCACGCGCGATCGAAGGTTCACACCAAGCTTGCAAAGGTGACTCTTGAGGGGAAAAAAACGATTTCACAGACAGGCTTCAGTTTCTTGAATATATATATATTTATAGTCTTTATATATAAACATACCTCGCTGCGTGTGAAGGTGATCGTCTCCTTGGCGTTCACATTCAGCTTAGCTCCGTCGTGGACAACGAAAGACAGGTTGGTCGTCTCGATCGCCCCGTGAGAGCGGAGAGTAGTGTCACTCACGATGTGGGCGGTCTAATAAAAAAAATGCGCGCGCAGACAGCAGTCCCAGGCAGACGGCGGACGGAGGGAGGGAGGGCGCACGTAGGTAAATGCATGAAGTGTATACGTGGTGGGTGTATGCGCGGGTCGGGTCGGAGTTAGCATCTTATTATAGAGTATTCGAATCCGACAAGAGCCCTGCCACAGTACTACTGCTGTACGTATTATACGTACTGGATTGTTCCTGCTGGGCCGCCTGTTGGTTGGAGGGGTGTACATGATGGACCTTGGCCCATCTTGTGCTCCCGGCCGGCCTGCTGAGAAAGTTCTACTCTGAGAAAATTCTCGGAAATAATACGAGTATGTATTGAGGAATGAGCTGGGTGCTCCACATTGTAGAGGAAGAAATTGCTGGGAATATTCCTTGGCTCTCTATATATACACGTACTGCGACTATAAATAGCCATTAAAAAAAAGTGGAGGAGGTGGGGGGGGGTGGCCGCGGTCTATGGGCCCAGCTCCGTATATATTATGGTGCCGGTTCGATTCCACGGTGGCTGCGACGGCATTTTGTTTTTTTTGCAATCGGCGATTTTTGACCNAGGGGGGGGGGGGTGTACTCATGTCGTGCATGGCCGTAGTCGTATGCCCATAGGCCCTCGCACCCCTACAATGCCGGGACGGAGCACGTTGGGTTTTTACACCAGGTTTTCATTTGTTGCTTACCTGATTTGTTTAACCATTGACCACGCATCCCTTTCGAGACGGAGCGCTTCTATTGCTATGTACTGCTGCTGTGTTCTGCCATCCTCCTCAACAACGTGCAGCATGATGATGGGCTTCAACTACTACTGTGATCACCCATAAACATTCGCCGAAGGAGGAAGAAGAAGGAAACCCATAAAGGAAACCTTTTGTTTTTGTGTGTGTTTGCCGTCCGATGATCAAATAAAATTATTATAAATACGTCAGCTGTGAGTTCAACCGATTGAACAGTTGATACTCAACTTTGCGAGCTACGTAGAATGTTTTTCCTACTATGTGTTATTGTAGTGATTGTGCAGCATGAAATTCAACCTTGATCACTCAGAAACATTCCCTACCCGAAAGAACAAAGCAAGATATATACAACAACAAAAAGAAACCCACCACTGTATCTATCTCTGTATCTATCTACTGTATATATGCACGGAGTCTATCTAACCCGCCTTCCGTACGAGTAGCCGCACTTCCAGCAACCCTTCTCCTATAATATACTTATACTTAGTATATAACTACCCCGTAGCACGCGCGATCGAAGGTTCACACCAAGCTTGCAAAGGTGACTCTTGAGGGGAAAAAAACGATTTCACAGACAGGCTTCAGTTTCTTGAATATATATATATTTATAGTCTTTATATATAAACATACCTCGCTGCGTGTGAAGGTGATCGTCTCCTTGGCGTTCACATTCAGCTTAGCTCCGTCGTGGACAACGAAAGACAGGTTGGTCGTCTCGATCGCCCCGTGAGAGCGGAGAGTAGTGTCACTCACGATGTGGGCGGTCTAATAAAAAAAATGCGCGCGCAGACAGCAGTCCCAGGCAGACGGCGGACGGAGGGAGGGAGGGCGCACGTAGGTAAATGCATGAAGTGTATACGTGGTGGGTGTATGCGCGGGTCGGGTCGGAGTTAGCATCTTATTATAGAGTATTCGAATCCGACAAGAGCCCTGCCACAGTACTACTGCTGTACGTATTATACGTACTGGATTGTTCCTGCTGGGCCGCCTGTTGGTTGGAGGGGTGTACATGATGGACCTTGGCCCATCTTGTGCTCCCGGCCGGCCTGCTGAGAAAGTTCTACTCTGAGAAAATTCTCGGAAATAATACGAGTATGTATTGAGGAATGAGCTGGGTGCTCCACATTGTAGAGGAAGAAATTGCTGGGAATATTCCTTGGCTCTCTATATATACACGTACTGCGACTATAAATAGCCATTAAAAAAAAGTGGAGGAGGTGGGGGGGGGTGGCCGCGGTCTATGGGCCCAGCTCCGTATATATTATGGTGCCGGTTCGATTCCACGGTGGCTGCGACGGCATTTTGTTTTTTGCAATCGGCGATTTTTTACCGTTCGACGAATTTGAGGAATTTTGACCGTTTACGGTTCGCGCTTCGCGCTCACGGCCTCCGGCAGCTCCTGCGGAGGGCAAATTATATTTCTGCACCTTGTGGGGGGGAGCAGGGTGCCAAATGGGATCATATCCGGGTGGGATCGGGTTTGGGTGGGATCAGGAAAGCAAACAAAGGCCTGTGTTGCTTTCCCGCCTGTTTTTGTTTCCCGCACTTTTTTATGGGGAATATTCCCAGAACGTTCTCCCTCTACAATGTGGAAGACTCTACTGCTGTGAAGAATTGAGGTGGACTGTCAACCATTTTGGCGGAGCTGTTGGGCCACGCTGTGATGCTAGGATTAAGGGCAGTACGGACCTATGTAGGGACCGACTACTGACTGCTGTGCGGGTAGTGATTAAGATTCTGCTCTGGTCATTCGCTCAACGTGTGGTTGGAAGTTATCATTCTTGCACTACTATAGTTGCTTGCTTGTGTGAAGAGGGTGACCGAGTAGAGACGATGATAGAAGGGAATGGAGATGCGCTGGAGCGTTGCCGGGCTTGGAAGCAAGCTTCTTCTTCGATATGGAAAGGCCTCTTATATTATTATTAACCTCTGATGATGGCTGGAAAACGAGGGGAAGAAGCGAAGTGGGAGAGGAGGCGAGAGTCTGCTATCTCAGATCATCGCGCTCTCTCTCTCTAATAACCCCGCTAGTCGGATCATTACGATACTCTTACCGCTAAAAGCCCGTTAATCGAATAGCTACAGCAGCCCATGGAACTTTCCTATGGTGTTTAGCCATTCTGAAGAAACATCTATTCTGTTCAAGGGATAATACCAGATCCTATCCAAGGGGTAATATCGTTCTTGTGTAATTCTAAGCGCTACTCCTACAAGCTATCTCGTCCATACGAATCTTCTAGTGCTTACGAAGAACCTTCCTACGGACTTATAAAGCCTCTGTGCTACTGCCTATCTGATCTACCCAAGGAAACTTCTGTATACGAGAACAATCTTAGCGCCACTAGGCTTTTCACCTGTATGATATTCTATCAACCATTCTATAGCCGTAAGGACACCACATCACATTAGCCCACCCTGAATAGTCGTATATGCAGACCACACGATGGTCAATTGATGATAACAAAATTCATCCCAACAGACCGAGAGAGGGGGGTCGAAGATGCGGCTATTCAAAACAACAAAAATGAGGCTATAGATTTCCCCACACCTCGTAGTGAGGCCTAAGCATCACGGATAGGGTCGTCGACAGAAGCGACCGCTGAGGGAGGGGTCATGACCAAAACAGGAACAGCAGGGGTCGAAATCAAGACAAAGCAGACACAATAAACCCGAAACGGACTTGCTCGCCGGATGCCTTCTGAGCGGAGGGGCGAGGTAATCATCATCCACAAGCAGGCGATGATGCCTGCCAGGTATAAGGAGGGGACGCTTACTACGAATCACAACGACAGTATTATTGTAGAACTACTTGTACGGCAGCAGTACCTCGTATACCCTCTCACTCTTGGAACCTAGATCCCCGACAAAGACATGCCTACGAGTTACTTTTTGCCAACAAATAAATCGCGTTGTGTCGGATATATACTGCGCTTGCGGGGGGGGCATTACTGTGTCTACTACAAAGGAAAACTGTGTCTACTACAAAGGAAAACCTGATGCGACCTTCGCAGGAAAACAATGAATTCGAGGGTCGTCGTTATCCTAAAGTTACTGTATAATAGTGTATCCGCACCCCGTCTCAGATAAGACATCCAGCCTGGACCAGCCGTCTAGCTTTTTATTTCCACGCTGTGGCCGGGTATCTACGGTATGGGCCGGCTGCATCATCGTCACAAGAAACACCCTTCGTATGCGAATTCTGAGCAAGCCCTCAGAACCTTGTTGTGACGCCATACTTCTTAGTCGTGGGCTTTTACACTGGTGCGGTGATCCCCATTTGAAGTGTGATGTGAATATTGAAGAGGTACTTATTTCCCGCCCAGAGCGGTGCTATTCATGTATGTATGATATGATAAGGTCCTGCTTGTGAGCTTTCTATGAATCTGCATTTACGCCCGTTCAGGGTGGGCTAGTGTTATTATGATATCCCCTCTCTGTATCTAGTGCTGTATTAGTAAAATGAACCTTGAGTATTTGTCCCATGTTTGCAACATTGTGAAACGTGAAAACAGCGTGAAACCGCAACGCAACGCTCCTGCTGTATTAATATTGTACGTATCTGGTACGTACTCGTACTTACCGTACACTGCTGTGCTGTAGAGACAAAAACGCTGCTTGCTGCCCGGTTTTCCAACGTATACGTACTATTATTTAATAGTAATACTGTACCTGTACTGCTGTACATATATATTAAAAGAATTAAAAAACAACAACAGCTGTTAGCTCGAGGATTTCGTCGAAACTCATATATGATACTCGTATATATGATACAGCAGTGCTGCTGTATGCAGGCAACCCACCACGAACGAGCACTTTTGGCGTGTTTGGCTTGGGTGTAAAGTTTGTGCACAACAGCACAGCAGTATAATATTATACGTATACGAACAACAACATTTGTCAGGGATGCATATGCGTACGTATACCCGCCCTGTATGATACGTATCGGGCTACAGTAATATACGTATGATTGGGCTACTGTATATGACTGGCATGGCCCATACTGCTGTGTGTGGTATTATTGGTATATGATACCCACCTTTCTCTCGACAAGACAAGACGCTACGATACGAGTATAGAATAGGAGACCGGTCTGTGGCCATAGTATACTGGTTTTAGTGTAGAGGGTGGTCAGTCGAGTAGTCAAAGCGCGGTCTTTTATGTACGTACGTACGTACAGCAGCAGCTTTGGCGCACACAGAGCATAAGAAGGACAAAACACACACTGCCGTTGGCATATATAGCCGGCATGATAACGCACAGGACACGGCACCATCCTTTTTTTTGTTAGCTTCCCATCCCATGTACACCAACCAGTAGTACTGCTGTAGTAAGTACCAGGTAGTGCCATGCTTATTATCTCTGCCCTACGACTCGTACTTCTCCGGCCGTGGCTCCCTCTCCCTTTTGCAATTCAGACCCGAGGCCACACAGCCGGCACTCCTCCCTCCTCCCCCCTCCCCACGATACGTACTAAAAAGGCACATGCCTTCAAACGCGAGCAAAACCTCTCACCGTAGGCGTGGTGCAGGTGATGGGCCTGAGGAGGGTAAGGGTACCGCTAAAGTCCAACTCTTCGATCCCGCCAAAGTCGCAGGAGGTAATCACGTTGGGGAACTTGTCCCAAATGCTGTCGCCGCCACCGCCGACGTCGCCGCCGCCACGGTCCTGGGCGTTTGCGTCTCCGCGCACGCTCGTGATGAGCAGGGTTGCTGCTGCCGCCGCTGCTGCTGCTGCGTGCAAGAAGACGGACGCACCCCTCTTCTTCTTGCGCGCGAAGGAAGTCTTCATCGTTCTTGCTGTGGGTGTGTAGAGGGGATGGTATACCCCAGCCAGGGTCGATGAGTGATGTTGTAGACCAGAGTGAACCGCAGTGATGGGCAGTGAGTGGTTGCTGCGCGTGAGCTTGGTGAGCTCGGGCCGAGGTGGGCAGGAATGCTGTATCTCAGCGCACAGCACAGGAGTGAGTGTGCGATGGGGCGGAGTGGGTCGAGCACATCAAGAAAATATGATGTAATATGACACGGTACGTACGTAAGAATATTCCCCGTTGGATCCATTTGAAAAAAAAACGGTTACAAACGGTTACAACTTTTACAGCAACATATAAAAAACAATGGGGAAGGTATCTTCGACCATTTATTATTCGCTCATACGGCTCATACAGAGTACTCGTACGTACTCGTAGTTCGAATCTTAATCTTGGTACCACCGTATACTGCTGTAATCAAGATAGCACACCACGGACGAATGTGCTACATATTTCTACGAGCTGTGATTTTCTCTCGACAACGGGGAGAGGGTGCAAACGCTGAAAACTGTGTCTTATGGAACGATAAATATCGACGAGATCTTCCCAACGCCGCCGCCATATATATTGTTCGTTGTGTGGGGGCCCCTCCTCTCCTCCTACGCTGTTTTTGTTGTTAGTATAATACCCAAGTAATACCAGGTAGTTTTTTTGCGGACATTTTCGTCGCGAAAATTGAAAATTCGTCCCAGGGTGTGTGTGTTACCTTTCGTTATGTGTTGCCTGGTATAGCATACGGTACCAGGTACCTGGTATATATCTTCCATCAAGACGACGGCCACGTATGTATATATACGAGATACTGTATTATTATACCTGGTACCTGGTACGAGTACTGAGTAGTACGTACGTACGAGTACTCGTCGTATGTATCGCCGGTATGGTTTTATATACACTTTTTTTCTGGCTGGCCGACATGCTTTATACACGTCAAGAACAACAACAACAACACTCGCTCATACATATATATATACGTACGGACTTTTCTGCTGTAATTCTGCTGTTGCTACTCGTATATAGTTGTGGCAGAACAACTGCTGTTGAACAACTGCTGTTGTAGTAGTGTAATATATACTCGCCATACTATTGCTGGTAAAGCGCTGTCGGCACGTACGATGTATGTACCAGATAATAAGTAAAACCGAACGACGAACGAGGGCTTTCGGGTTTTTGACATGTAAGGACTGCTTGTTTCTGTATGATGAACATGATATGGTATGACAGTGCTGACACTTGGTTGTTGTGCGTAGCCCTGATTATTGTCACTTTTTTACATTTGTAGAAAATAATAAGGTACATCGTATAATACGTAGTAGTGTTTGTTTTAGACGCAGGGCGGCTGGGCGGACCCACAAGACACTTTCGGAGGGAATGTACACGTCAGTCAGCGGCTGAATATAACGTTTCTTGTAAAACCAAAAAAATATCTCGTACTGGCACTGGTATACGCACGCACTTCTTCGAAATCAATGCGTACGTATGAAAAAAATCCGCACGAACCGCGGCAAACTTAAGGCAGCACCGGAAAATAGAAAAAAAATCACCAAATTCGTTGTCTTTCATAACGCAGATATTTCTCGTGTAAACCCCTTTGATAACTGTAGGGAAAGTAGACTAAAAATGTCGATCAACAGATGCTACAAGAGTTTTTAGCCTTTTAAACTCGATTTCCACCACATTCTCCCTCACTAAACCTGACTTATCTCTTCGGTGTAAGTCAGGAACCCCGATGAGACTCTGAGTATCCAAGTTTTACCTCCGACTTTTCGGTACTGGACTCAGTATGCAATGATCGCATTGCTCTCATCGTTCCTTTCTGGGTGTTTTCTAAGTGAGTGAGTTTTACAAGTTCTTGAACATGAGATTTTTCCCATTTTTTCCTTTTTATGGGATGAAGGTGAGGATCGAACCACCGACCTCACTCTTCAGAATCTCACGCCCTGCCTGCGACGCCATTGTAGGGAAAGTAGACTAAAAATGTCGATCAACAGATGCTACAAGAGTTTTTAGCCTTTTAAACTCGATTTCCACCACATAACCGCGCTCAAGTACGTAGCAAGTACGTTTTTGGAACGAACTACTTGGGAAAAAGCGTCGAATAATAATGGCTGCAGCGGCGAAAGGGTAAAGGTAAATAAGGCAGGCGATTCTCGGTAAATAAGGGAGGCGATTCTCAAACAGGTAAATAAGGCAGGCGATATAGGTAAATAAGCCAGGCGATTCTCAAACAAAACGGAACTTAGAAGGCGTGAAACGTTCGCCTGTCTCCAGCCTCCAGCAGCCGCATTAGATTCATCTTTCTTTTTTTTTTTAAAGCGTATTTTTGATCTCTCGTACGAGTAGGGGTCTCCTCCCAGTTTGGACCCAGCCTTTGCCGACACGTATAATATCACATCACATGTATGTATGTGTGTTGGTCATCCTCGTCGTCATTAGTTTGCCTAGGTTCACGCCGACCACCAAGCTAGCCGGCAGCAACCGACAAACAACGAACGGGTTTCTACAAGAAGAATCGCCCAAAAAACAATCCGGCCGCGGCCCGGCGCGGAATGGATAGGATGATGCACACGCCGAAGCGCTCATCAACACCAAAGGGCAACGAACGGTGGCAAGTCTTCTTTCACGAAAACGTGTTTTAACTTATGTTTTTTTGTTTTCGTCTTCTTAATATACGGCCTGAACACTGCTACTATAGCAGTATTATGCCGAATACAATGTATAGACTGATGAAGCTCATTGCTGTTCCACCTCGGGGGGAAAGAGAAGAAGAGGGGGCCCCGTCAACCACATCATCGGGCTATCAGTCGCATCAGGCTACCCCAGTCGCACCAGGCTACCAGTTGCATCAGGCTGCCAGTTGCACCAGGCTGCCAGTTGCATCAGGCTACCCTGGTCGCACCAGGCTACCAGTCGCACCAGGTACCCCAGTCGCATCAGGCTACCCCAGTCGCATCAGGCTGCCAGTTGCAGCAGGATACCAGTTGCACCAGGCTGCCAACGGGCATCAGGCCAGACAGGGGGGTAGGTAAATAGCGGTGTTGGCCGTCGTCCACCTCCCCTCTCGCTGAGCCCCGCCCCGCCCCCTGCTACACAACTGCTGCCATAATGATTCATCATAATCCGACGACAGCTTTTTTGTTACCCTGGTACCAGATGCCACGTAATAGAACAGAGAAGGACCACACGCGCTAAACAACAAGAAGCCCCCCCCCGACGCGCACTTACAGATAAGAGATGCAACAACTGCTGTTCAACAAAAACAGCAGTGGGCCCCGGTCCGACTACCACAGTCAGCAAGACCCAAGAAAACAACCCCTTCCCCCCCCACGGCGCGTTGAGCTTTTAGAACTTGTCCGTGAAATGGACACCACCACCACTACCACCACCACCAGTCTGCCCGCGCTCCTGCCCGTGCATGAATGCATGAATGCATCAGTATACACTATGCATGATGGCAGAAGATAAACAAAAAAGGAGGCTCTAATCTCAGATCTTGAGACCCTGAAACTGCTGCATGGCTTTGAGCACGCTCTCCTTCTGCGCCTCGTGTTCCCCGACCTGCTTCGAGTTCCCTTCTCGCACCGTCTCCGGAACCCTGTCCGCATACCTGGCAGCGTCCATCTGTTGAAAAACAAAGCAAGAAAATAAAACGTGGTACGGGTGAGGAGGAGGAGGAGGAGGGATACGGGGAGGGGGGGGCTGTTTGGTCGCACCCGGACCTGGGCTGGAAGGCTCCTCGGCTCCCCAAATACAGAGGACCATAGTAAATAGGACCATATATTGTTAGTAAAAATAGGGAAATATATAGGTTTTTGTCTATACCATAGGTCCTATTTACTATGCTCTCCCGTAATGGTGTTCTGTTGCTGTGCCGGGGAGCCTTCCGGGGTGGAGGGTGGGGGAGGGGGGGTGTACTCAAGCCATGCATGGGCCGTTTATAGTCGTATGACGACAGGCCCTCGCGTCCCTACAATGCCGGGACGGAGCATGTCGGGTTTTCACCGACTAGGCAGACATTGCTTGCTTGCACCAAGCTTTGCGGAGCGAAACGTGGTTTGTTGGGGGGAGAGTCGCATGAAGGGTGAGCTGCATCCTTCTGCTCTAATAATAACCGCTTTTGGGCCGCGGGCTTTCTTGCATTGGATGACAGCTTTCGAGTTAATTTGGTACGTTTCTGGTGTGGGCCCTTCCAGAGACAGCGGGGGTGGTCGATGCCAGCGTCGTGTACCGTATCGCTATGACAGGACAACCTCGTCACGTGCCATGATGACGAGAGGGCCAACGGCTCGACCCACTCAGAGATGCAGTCACGTCTATTTTTTTCACAGATAATTTTCTTGGAATTATCGCATACCCGGTATGATACTACAGTAGACAGCACGCAAGAAAACATCCCCTCCTCCTCCCCCCCCCCTCTCACTAGTTTTTCAGCTGACTATCTCGACAACAAGGAGAGCACAAACGCCAAGCGATGCACGCGAGTTACCATTTCCGTTTTTTGTGTGCCCCCCCTCGGTTTGGAGGAAATCGGCTCGGAAATTTTGACTCAGGGTGTGTGTGTTATCTCACCACCCGGGTGATACAGGTGTGGGATAATGGAGCAATTTTGTTTACTACCGGCGCATCCAGCCCCCAAACAAAATGTAGGAAAATAATTCGATTTGCTTTCTCGGCATTTTTGACGCGGGAGGCTGTACGTAGCTAATCGAATTGTTTTCGTTTGTTTTTCCCCCCTTGAGATGCCCTCAGCAACGCCGCCACTACGAGCGTTGTACTTGGATGCCCAGCGCGTTAATAAACGCGTTAAAAAAAAAAGCATCGAGAGCTATTATATCCATAATATGTTTCAACTCAGCTCAACTCGTCGGGGGTACACAAGATATCAAGCAAACTACAAAGGTTTTTAAGATTTTGTTCTCCTCATATACGGGATGTACATCCTGCATGAGGGCATATAGAGCCCGTAAGTACGCGCGATCGATGCACCACACACACACAGCTTGCAACGATGAGTTTCGACTAAATCCTCGGTCTCACCAAGGGTGCGCGCGGAGCTGAATCCCAGACACCCCAATACCCCCCCACCCCCCCTATAAATATATGATATATTCATAGGTTGGGTTGGCGTCGGTTGGCAACGACGCTGTAAAACACGCCTCTCACTGCGTGAGCTAGACAACCAGGGTACCGTTTTTGTTTTTGGCGGTCACCAAAGCTGGCGGTCGAGTTAGATCATTTGTGCGGGGTTGATAACCTCATCTCCGCACAAGGGGAATGGTCGTATCACGTAGTGTGTATACGATAAGGCACCCGCGAGGCAGTTGCACGGTGCTCCCATTGCTGTCTCAGGAAGTGGCCACACCAGGAATTAAATGAACTCATTGAAGCTGTCGTCCATATGCAAGTCCGCCTCACAGGCGGTTCTTAGCAGGATGCAGCTCACCCTCAATGCGACTCGCCCAATACCTGACGGCGCTTCGCGCTTGGTGCAAGCAATGTCTGCCTGGTTGATGAAAACCCAACGTTCTCCGTCCCGGCATTGTAGGGATGCGAGGGTCTATGGTCATACGACTACGGCCGTGCACGAGATGAGTACAACCCCCCCCCCCCGCGTATACGAGTAGCTGTTTTTTATTTTTATTTTAAAGATAACGCGATTGCTCCAAACCTACCAAAAAACTTGATTTTATCTATAAAAAATTGTATTATTTGATGAGCTCAGCAAAACGTCAGTTCTCGACGCTCGTGACTTCTCGACGCTCGTGCCTCGCCCTCCGTTTTCATATAGGAAAACTTGAGTTCTCGACGCTCGTGCCTCGCGCTCCGTACCCCCCGCCGTGATGAATGTTTTTAAAATTTACATCCAAGTTCTTCTAGTGTTTATCCACTTACGATACGCGTTTGTCCCTTGGCATCGTAATTGCGGACCTTAACCTTATTCCTCTCGTCGGCGACCTGGGCCGACGGCGATGTTCCCTTGTATATGTAATAATGCCGTGATTTTCCTCCAGAGCCACGCGGAACAGCTGTGGGACCCACCACAACGACCACGGCGAGAGGTACCATAGGAAACCCCTCGTTTTGTTTTTGTCAAAAATATTCTCGACTTTTAGTATAGTCTGAAATCTTTTTTCGGAAACAGAAAAGAAGATTGAAAACATGGAATATGGCTAAAAAAGGCAAAAAAACCCGTTAAATTTGCCTTTTGTTTCCGCTTCATCACTGATATACGATACCTACGCCTCGTCCGAAAGCATGACATCATGTTTTCGGCCATGATTAACGTGAAAACAGGCAAAATTAGTCAAAACTCGGCCGAAATCGGCCAAAATATGGTCATACTTGACCCACATATTATCAAGAATAGAAACTCGGATTTTTTTTTCTTCGTCTTTCATGACCATCTCTGCGGCTTGATCTTTTCAAAGAACCTAACTATAGCATTGTGCGCCTTTCCGTTCAAATGCAATGGCCTGTGCCCCATATAACCGACGTTACTTATGTGTCGGTGGAAGTATATGCAAGTGCTCTTGTTCCTTTCCATGATTGACGTATCAATACGATCAATACGATTACGCGCGTAGGTATTCCCTAGGCTTAAGGTAACACCTGCGTAGGGAGCAGCAGAGCAACGCATACGGTTGGGTCTACTCTATTATTATTATCTTTGCCATCCGACAATGTGCAGCATGATCTTCAGCGTTGATCACTCATAAAACTCCCAAAAGCAGAAGACCACGGAAACCAAGGAAACCTATGCGTACAGTCTAACACCCTTCTATGTCTGCTTCCCGCCAACATTTATCCACAATACTCCATTTTTTGTTCTTGCTCCCTCCTTCTTCCCAATATGCCCTCTTTACGTTCAATACTTAAGTCCTAAGCCGCATCTATTGATACAGGGATGTTACATGAGTCAGTGGCTTCCTCGTCCGACCGTCCATCCTCATGAATAAACCCCGGTAAACACTGGGGAACACGGCACGCCTATACATCGTTGATTGGCGCTGCATTGCACGAAATATGTGGTACGGTTCCATGGCTCTTGTGTAAGACGATACAGTATGCTGGTGGCGTGCCCTGGGGCTGATTGTGGGGTTACACCCCCGCGTTCATTTCGGCAGCGTGCAGCAACTTTTCTTTTTTTTTTGCGCGTTTTTCTGAGATTTTGCAGAGTCTTGCTATGGATATGCTATGGATATCACTTTAGACTAACTCTAGGCGAAGACATGAGGAGCGTTTAGGCATTGACTTGGAAACCAAAAGGTCCTTAATTTCCGTCCAGAGTGAGCGGTAATTTTGGTTCCGTCCATTTCTTGGAGGGGCGGGGTATAAATACTGGGTGGTCACATGGTGCCGGCTCTCTCGCTTGCGTGTTGGCTTCCGGTACTGAACGAGTACTGCTCCGGCCATTGTTACAGCAGTAGACAGTCAGTGATACATTTTTTCCCTCGGTTTACGCTCTCGGGGTGCGCTCTCTAACAACGGAAGGTAACAAAAACAAAAAGTTTCCGTGGGATGAAAATGCGTTTCTTAATCCTCCTTGACACAACCAAACAAAAAAAAAAAAAAACACGTATTATTAATAGTAGAACACTACTACTGTAGTTTTAGCAGCAGTAAGGGTGGACAGCGAGTGGAGAATTTCGGTGCGACTTAATTGTACGGCTGGCCTTTTCTTGTTTTAACACGCTTTTTTATGCGCAGACGAGGGAACAAAATGTTTGAACTCTTGTCGTGATAAGAGCGAAGGCGCGCACCGTGCACGGTAATTGCGGGGGGGGGAGGGGGAGGGGGGAGAAGTGACTGCTATGTGACCCCGGATCTGACGTACGAAAGGAAGGGATGGGAGCTGGAGAAGTAGGGCAAAGAAAATACATGGGGATGAAACTACGTAGTGTGTATTTACCGGGGTTGGGTACAACTCCCGGTGAAGGCAACGCGGTGGGAAGTGACAGAAACGAAAACTTTCTGGGCGTCGGCGACTCTGATAACTGATACACTCCACATATCACCCGATACGCAGCGGGTTGGTTCTCGATGTCGCTCAAAGTCATACCTGGTACGATGTATCGTCTTGCGAAGTTTGCAGAAATGTGTCGGCAAACATATATATTTTTTGTGTCACGTTCTGTCTCTCAGGCGGCCGTCTCGCGACACCTCTTCCTCCTCATGGGCCGGGGTAGGGGGAAGGGGGGCTGGGGGGTAATTGGTCTCGCCCGTTGTTGGAGCGAGCTCACCAACGAAAAATAAAGAGGGACAAATAAATGCGCCATATCGAATCGATTGTCGAAATCGATATATATATACGAGGCAAACAGATCCAGCAGCCGATTCCCAGCAATAATATATATCAGCTACGACACTTCCACGGTACCGAAACCAACATACTTTTGTTACAGACAGTGGCAACGCACTTCACTCTAAGGTACCACTCTGCCCGAAAAATCAAGAGACGTTTGGTCAATAACATAAAGGCCCAAAACCTTCCTTGCTTTTCCCAACAGAGAGCACAGTAGCTTGATCGCTGCCCTACCTCGAAAATCAGCTCCCCGTACACACGCTGCGCTATCCAATGCTGGCGACGGACTTTTCTATACCACATGTATGTCCATACCTGGTACATACAACAGCAGTAGTAGCGTGCTTGGTTGTCGACTGGCGCCACACGAAAAACGAGGGCACCGTGAACCCGTTCCCTATCGTCGGCGGAGTTGTGACCGCCCCCTCCGCGTTTTACTCAGTAACATGGCGTTCGGCATATAACAACCTGTCTCCTCTGCCAGGCGGCGATCACATTCGATCTTAACAAGGGGGGTTAAGCTCTGCCCACAAACTACATAGAGGAGTATGTAACACAGCGTTGCGCGAGGTGACTATTTGAGCCCCTCTCCTCCCCTCCCCTCCTCTCCCTCCCCCCTTCCCCATTTTCATCCCCGATATCCCCCTTCAAGCGTCGACTGATGAGCCTGCCCAACGTGCCGCACTCCTACGAAGATGTTTTTCTGCGCCATCTCCAGCGTATACGAGGATATGACCCTGGGTGCTCACAGCGTCAACAGTAGCAACAAGTACAACACTACCCGCGTTCAAGCTGCTGCTTCATCATCTCCGGAGCGCTCGTTTACGTCTTTTTGACGACGACCACCAAGAAGAGGACGTTGTTTCGAAAGAGACTTCAGCCAATGAGGGTATACAGTATAGGCTATAGGGTACCCACCATCGTGCGTGGTGTTTTTTTTCTTCGTGCCTTCGGGCGTGCAAACAAAGCTAAAACAAACCAAACAAACATTTCGCACCCTTGTCCGCCGGAAGATACTGTTTTTTGTTTCTCCCCGCAAAATAAACAAAAAAAAACAAAAAAAAAACTGAACTGCACTAAACTAAACTAAACTAAACTAAGCTGAACTAAACGCGGGCTTCAGTCCATGGTGTCTGCAGCGGGCATCCCCCCACACTTTCCTCTCCTAACGTCCTGCCTCCGTGGCGCTGTCGCCGTCGTGGGTGTTGCCCACGGCGGCAGACCAACCCCAGACGGTCTTCCCCCGCAGCCGGACTTCGATGCCGTCGGGGGTGACATGGGCCTCGTAACCGTCGTCCCTGGGCCACCGCCACGGAAACCTGTTGAAGAACTCTATCTTGCGGTTGCCGGACTTGGCCAGAACGGTGGCACCATCGATCGTGACCCTCTGCGAGAATTGGCGTGCAAGGAACAGAGATGGGGGGAGAGAGAGAGGGGGGCAGATATGGAGGGAGGTGGGGGGGGGGGGGTGATACTCATCTCGATGCACGGCTGTGAGTCTGTATGACCATAGACCCTCGCATCCCTACAATGCTGGGACGGAGAACATGGAGTTTTCACACGACCAGGCAGACATTGCTAGCACCAAGTGCGAAGCGCCGTGAAGTGTTTGGGCGAGTCGCAAGAAAAGGGTGAGCTGCATCCTATTAAGAACCGCTGTGAGGCGGACTTGCATATATGGACGGCACTTCATGAGTTCATATTAATTCTGGTGTGGCCACTTCCTGAGACAGCAATGGGAGTACTGTGTTAACTGTCTCGTGGGTGGGGGGGGGAGAAGTGGAGGGGGGGGGGTTGCTGGAGGATGATCCGTTTCTCCGTGGGTTGCCGGTGGTGTATGTTCTTTGCCTTGGCGTGATTTTATTTCCACCACCGTTCTTACTACGTCGTCACGACGTCTCTGCGCTTTGGTATCTACAGGAGGAGAACACAATGTGCGCGATACGATAACAACTCAATCTTTTTTTGTTGGTTTCTGTACGGACGCACCTGGACTATAACCGTGATCATATGTACGAGTGATTGTCATCAGGTGTAATGGCGCCACATTGTCGGAGGATGGCAAACGTAAAGAAAAAACAAAAAACAAGTGACACGCTAACCGAACCGACCCACCACGAGCGATGCGTTTCCTTCTCTCGCCCCCTTCTACTCCGTCTAGAGAGGAAAAAACAAGACACGCTCGCCCACCAAAACCGACTTACCAGACAAGCCCGGTCGTCGATGGTCATGCAAATCTCGCCCATGTGCTGCCTCGCTCTTTCGCGCTCTCGCTCGGAGGGTCGGCCCCAGGGCAACCACCCCCACATGGCACCTCCCCGCGTCTCCTGGGGCAGGCCCTCGCGCTCCCGCTCTTCTTCTTTCTTGAGCTCTGCCCGCAAGTCAAGGGCCCTCCACACCTTGCTGTGGTCAGACCTGTAGAGCGTGGTGATCATGTCCATCTCCCGGGGGATGTAGCCGTTGTCTTCTGGCGGGGGCGTGTCGGTGGGGTACCGTCCGAACATGGGCGAACCGTCCATGCCTGGCCACGCGGCGAAGGTTCCGTCTGGAGTGTACATCTTGCCCTTCAGAACTTCGCCGATTTTGATAGAGGTAGCGTGTTCCATAATAGGCCAACTGTCTTCGTGTTCGTGGTCGCCGTTGTGATTGTTACCGTGGTCGTTACCGTGGTCGTTGCCAGCGCCGGCGCCATCGTGGTAACCGCTGCCGCTGTTATCGTCATCGTCGTCGTCGTCGTCGTTGTAGTTGCCGTGATTGTTGTCGGTACCGTTGTTGCTGCTGTTGTTGATGTTGTTGTTGTTGTTGTCGTTGTGGTTGTGGTCGCTGGTACCGATGTCATCACCATCGTCGGCGGTGTCGGCGGTGGGTGCCTCGGTGGCGGGTGGCTCGGCAACTCGAGTGGCGCGGGCGAACTTGCGGCCGGTCAGGACACTCGTCCAGGGCGACGGGCTGGTAGGGACCCCGCCCCCGGCAATCGGCGGTCGCATCTCGAAGATCGCCTTGATGTCCTGCTGCTGCTGCTGCTCGGCTGCCGCGTCAGTCCCAGAAGAGCTGCAGCTGCCGCCGCCACTGCTGCTGCTGCTGCTACTGCTGCTGCTGGCGGTGTTTAACGCCTCGTGGTAAGCCTTCAAATGGTCGGCATTTACCGGCCTGAGTTTGACCTGTTCCTTCTCAGCCTCCAGACCTTGCTGCAGATGGGGGTCAAGCATGGTGTGGGGAAAGGAGAGGGGAAATAATACGTTTTTGGTAATACGGTAGCAGTAGAGGGTCGCGGCCGATATGAGAGGGGACGTTATTTTTGCGACTTCGATCCGAGGTCGAAGTAACAATGGGGGTCGTGTATGGAATAGGCGGGGGGGGGCGTACTCATGTCATGCATGGCCGTAGTCGTTTGCCCATAGACCCTCGCATCCCTACAATGCCGGGACGGGGGGGGGGGGGGTGTTGGTTTTTAGGTATGGCCGTACTCGTAGTCGGGAGGGCGCAGTGAGTGCACTACCGAGGGTTCGGGAAGGGAGGGACGGGTGAGGGATTGCACTTTTTTTGAGCCGAAACAAAATCTCGCTTGCGGGGGGCTCCTCAAACATTGTAACTCTCTAAAAAAAACATGTCTTTGGATCCGATTGGTGAAAATATAAGGACTGCTTGGTCTGCACGATAATGTCTGAATGGTCCTAATGTTTCCGCCCAGTGGGTACGTTGTTCGCTGGATGCCTCGTGGGATGATGTATCGGCCTTATGTATATACGTAGCTCAATTTTGTTTTACTCAGTGTCGAGAGCGTGGTCGGGTGAGAGTTATGGACCCCCCAAGCGGTTCTTAGCAGGATACAGCTCACCCTCCATGCGACTCGCCCAATTCCTCACGGCGCTTCGCGCTTGGTGCACGCAATGTCTGTCTGGTTGGTGAAAACCCAACGTACAAATAGTACGTGATACCAGTACGTGATAGAGGTAACCTACCACACTAAGGCGTGATGGAGAGAATGAAAAAATAACGGCGAATACGCAAAACAAAATGGGCAAACATGTGCCCCGAGCAACTAGACTTGGAAAACTGGGTACCGATGAGCCGACAACACCTTCTATTACTACGGGGTAACATAGTAATCATAACCAAGAGTGGTGTGCCCACGTAGGGGGACACAAGGTTTTTGGGTCCATCGAGGGTTCTGATTACTATGCCCCCCTCGCAATAGCGTATTGTTAAGACATAGGCAGAACATAACCTATTCGAGTCAATGCTTCGTAAGTTGCGGTTCAACTCATTGCACCGCATTGTGAGTGACGGGATATTAAAAAGACCCTTCAGCAGTTCTTATAGTCGACGAGTTGCAGCGACGAGCCGTCGATAGACGTTGCTGTAAGAGGCCATCAAGTTCGAGGAGCTGGAGTGTTTGCACACCCCCACGTTCACTCGTCAAACCGCGTCTGAGCCCATCACAGTTCATCGTCAGAACAAGATTTTATTGCCCTCCAGCGGCTCTTTTCAAGAGTCATCAATTCTTCACACCCTCGACACGCGGCGTGTCTGCTCGGTTAGTCTGCCAGCCGACTGGGGGAGTATCATCGAATATTTTTAATACGTATAGGTATACGGCGGCATAACACCACGTGAAGCACGAGGCAAGCAGACCGAATATATTGAAAACACCGTTTTGCGAGGCCCATCTTACATTCAACAGCACTACTATTAATAGTAGGTAGCATTGATACTTAGTTCATGAATTCCGGCACCTTGCCCTGGGAATGGGGTAGTACGAACACACCATATATATATAGACTGTACCTTGTCGTTTATCGCTTTCACGTTGACCACGATGACAGAGTTAGCCGTGAACCGCACAGGATGGTCCCCGGTGAGCTTACCGCCGCCCCCGAACACCATCACGCCTTCCTCATCCTCCTGCAGGAACCAATACATCGATGGAAAGTTAAGCCGGGAGTACAGTACAAAACCCACGAAATACGACATAACCTACAACAACAATAATACAAGGGTCATTTTTTTAAGGAGGCTAAAAAAATTCGAATAAGAAATCGGGCTCGGCGGCGAGCGCTACACTAAATCCTACATGATAGACTACTATGCTCAAGGTTGTTCAAGCATGGTGCCATAATATGGTTCCAAGGCCTTGCTCACATTATTATTTACCGGGTGGGCTAATGTAGTAAATAGGACCTACGGTACACACTAAAACCTATATATTTACCTATTTTTACTAACAATATTTGGTCCTACTTACTATGCCCCCCCGCAATACTCTTAGGTGTTTTTTGTTGGTGGGTCCCATACTGTAGATACAGTAGGTACAGAGGGGAGTTGGACTTTCGTGCATGTGTGTTCTGTTTTGGTTTTCCCCTGTGTGTGTGTTTTTTTTTTCTCCCTTTCTGGGGGGGTGCTTATGAGTGACCAACGTTGAAGAAGCTCAATGCTTTCACACACTTTCGGAGGAAACCCAGCGAGATAACAAGAAACAGCAGCAGACAAGCAGTGTTGCGCGCGTCTGTGTACGTAGTGTCATTTCGCCGCTCATTTTGGCATGCTACTTATAAATATAGACTACTGATGACGTCAACTCTCTGTACGAGCCGCAAGCTCGGCTCGCTCGTTGTGACGTCTCTTGTGGCCCCGCCATCAGCCCCCACCGCCTCCCCCATGACCTAGGCAGTCTGAGCATTTTTATTTTTATTTCCATCCGATTTATTATCTTCGCACTCTTGTCTTTCTCCCTCCCTAGTCGTAACTCAGATCCGGGGTCACAAAGTAGGCTCTTCTCCCCCCTCCCCACTACGGTACTTGCCTTGCATTTTTATCTCGCAGAGGGTTCAGCCTTCCCAACGCTCGTCGCTTTTCATCGATCGAATTTTGCTATCTCACGCTCTCGCGCTTTCCGCTACGAGTAATCAATCTATTTTTTGCGAGAAAAAGTCCCTATGAGCATGCACTCAGGGGGGGCTAGAACTCACGAGCTTGACTCTGACAAAGACGAGGTTCACCTGTCATTCCGCCGGGGACGCCGGCTTACAACTGAACTGGAGAAATGTTGTTTTCCGTACGTAGGGAGTCATGAAAAGGTAGAAATTATACCAGAAATAGTACGTATCGCAACTGAAAAAAAAACGAATGTTTTTAATTTGCTCTTATAAGTTTTTGCCCGAAGGGGGCCCCTTAAAATAAATGATTATAAATACGTCGCAACGGGTTGTAAAAGGAGCCCGTTTGTATATTAATAGTCAATAAAAAACGGTGCTTATATTTCGGTGCAGAGTGGTACGTACATAGTAGGAGAGAGTCGTGCGACGGAGGTGTACTCGTAGTGGTTTAGTTTTTTTTCCGCCCCCCCAAGTACATTATCACCGACGAAGGGAGCTCCTCGACTGATTGTATATATATAACACTTTACCCAATACCTTTGGATCAGGTTTTACACCGCTCTGTCCCGATATATGTAAGGGCCCGTTTGTACTACTTTTTACTATATATATATGGTCACTATGTTTAGGGACATAAGTGGTAGTACTTGACACGTGCCTCGTACGGGGTACGAGTAGAGAGTAGAGAGGTGCACCAACTAGTTTCTGAGGGTGATCACATGAGAAAAGCTCTATATACTCCGCGCAAAAACTGATTTTGATGAAAAAAAACAAAATGAAGGTACAATCCCATGGCCTACCTACTTACTTTTACTATACCGGCATGCCCAAACTTATATATATATAGCAAAACAAGACTGACATACACATTCCGACGTTTTTTTTTTTTTCGGGGGGGGGGGGGGTCTCGGCAGCTACGGGAGCGACGGAAGCATCGGCTGCGCAGACGACTGCGTGGAGCACGCCCGATGGATGTGAGCGGGGGGGGTTAACCCCTTAAGAACTGGTCCCACGAATTTCGGGACAAACTACTTGGAATTAGTGTGGGACATTGTCTTCAGTTCTGAATGGGTTAAGGAACACATCCACTCAGAAAATATTCAAGCCAAAAAAGTGCTATCGTATGATACCTCTGTCGTAGCAAGCGTCACTTCCACTATGCATGTCCCTAATATAAGAAACATTTTTATCAGGTATTTATATGCAAGAGTTCACTATATTTAGGGACAAGGACTCCTCGAATCGAAAACAATGAACCTCGGAAGGCGCACCAGGGGGTCGGTCGGTGCATATCATTCGAAGCATACTATTACGGAGGACCATAGTAAATACTAGTAAATAGGGACCTACGATACACACAAAACTCTCTACATTTGACCTATTTTTGCTAACAATATTTTGTCCTATTTACTAGTGTTTACTATGGTCCCCCTTAATATAGTATAGTCTACCAGGTATACCTACTGTGCTATAGCGGCAGTCTGTATCCCTATCGTGGTAGCACGAGTCTACCTACCTACCTACGTACGGATATACAGCAGAGTGCGACCGACCAACTCACCGCGCTGCCCTCTACGAAAGAGTCGGTCCACCCGCCGGGTTTGAAGGCGACTTGTCCATAGATGGTGAAGATGGGCTTCGTTGAAGTCTGGGTACGTTTTATTAAGCGCGGGGCGGGTCCGGGCGGAGCGGGGCGGGGGAAGGGGGAGGGAGGTGTACTCATGTCATGCATGGCCGTAGTCGTACGACCATAGACCCTCGCATCCCTAAAACGCCGGGACGGAGCACGATGGGTTTTCACAACAGGTTTTCATTTGTTGCTTACCTGATTAATTTGGCCATTGATCACGTATCCCTTTCGAGACGGAGCGCGCGCGCGGGGGGGGGAAGGGAGTGTATTCATGTCATGCATGGCCGTAGGCGAGCGTAATTGCGGTACTTCCGCCGTCACATCGTGTGTATCTTAGGTGGAAACTATTTACTGCTGTCTCGAAGTAGTAATAGTACCGGGTATGAATTCATTCGATTGTTGGCGTTGCATCGTGTACGAGGCCTTGTGAATGTATCTAGCGGGGCAGTAGCGGGGGCTGGGGTTTCTCCAGGAATACAAAATCATTTTCCCTCAGAAAGTAAAGTTTGGTGCGAAACTCTTGTTTTCAGATTTTGGGTCGTTGCAAGAACGTCGTCTTCTCTTGTTTTTACATTAGATAAAAATTGTGTAATAATATCCATATTTTTTTTTGTTTTCCATCCCATCTATCATCTTCGCACTTCTGTCCCTCTCCCTCCATTCGTAGTCGTAACTCAAATCCGGGGTCACAAAGCAGGCTCTTACTACTACGAGGTACCCTAGCAAATAGGACCTACTACGGTTCAGACAAAAACCTATACACCAGGTACATATATTTACTGTTTTTACTGACAGCATTTGATCCTACTTACCACCTGGTACCTGGTTTTGGTCTTCCGTAATATGATATAAAAACTGTCACCCTTACCGTCCGACGATCGATGTGTAGTAGTGTAGTAGCATGAATAAGCTTCAACCTTGATCACTCCGAAACATTCCCTACCCGAAAGAAAAAAAAAACACGGGAACACCACTCCTAAGCACTCCCAAAGAAGACGCGTGCTATGTACGACAGAGAGAGGTACTGTACCGTTTTTCGGCTGAAATGTTTTCTGAACGATCGGCCTCCTTAGGGCCCGTTTTAACGAAGAAGAAAAAAATTCAATTTGGAAAAGAAAAAATCAAATCCGCTTTTCATTGGTCAACACACGCACCAGCACCAAAGATTAGGATCTCATTGGTCAACACACGCACCAGCACCAAAGATTAGGATCTTGGGGCATACTGTTTGGTGCTGGTGCGTGTGTTGACCAATGAAAAGCGAATTTTAATTTAATTTTTTCCAAAGTGAATTTATTTTATACCACTCTGTCCCGAAAAATAAACACCGTTTTGATTGAATATTCATGTACAAAAGGTGCTTATATTTCGGGACATAGTGGTACTCGTTAATATGGGCCCTTAACCCTAATTTGGTCGGTCTTTCATTCTTGTGTTGCATTTTTTTTGTTTCATTTTGTACGTATACGTATAGGCCATGGGTGTTTTTTTTTTTCATCAGGTTCGTACGAGTAGAATTTTATTTTCTTCCAAAATCAGTTTTTGGGTTAAGGTTAAGATATAGAGCTCCTATACTATAATCAAGATAATCAAGTGACCACCCTCAGCAAGTAGATGGATGGTGTATACACCTCTCTACCTTAAGGGCCCGTTTTAACGAAGAAGAAAAAAATTCAATTTGGAAAAAATAAAATTCAAATCCGCTTTTCATTGGTCAACACACGCACCAGCACCAAAGATTAGGATCTGGTCAACACACGCACCAGCACCAAAGATTAGGATCTTGGGGCATAATATTTGGTGCTGGTGCGTGTGTTGATCAATGAAAAGCGAATTTGAATTTTATTTTTTCCAAATTGAATTTATTTTATACTCGTTAATTCGGGCCCTAAGGTGGCATGCGTCAGAACAAAACCGCCGAAACGAAAAGAAGAGCCCTATACACTCTGCACACAAAGCCTCTACTCCCTCCTGTTCCTACCGCTACTGCTACTGCTACTGCTGTGTTTTGCCATCCTCCTCAGCATGATGATGGGCTTCAACTGTGATCACCCAGAAACATTTCCCGAAGGAAGAAGAAGAAGGAAACCAAGGCAAATACTTTTTGTTGTTGTTGTGTGTGTTTGCCGTCCGAGGATTGTGCAGCATGAGATTCTTCAGCGTTGATCACTCAGAAAGATTCCCCAGCGGAAAGAACAAGAAGAAATACCAAGCAAGATATACGTATACAACGAAAAAAGGAAACCCACTACGAGCTGTATCTATCTATGCACGGAAGTCTATCTAGCCCGCCTTCTGTACGTATAGCCACACACTTCCAGTAACCTTTCTCCTATTATATACTTATACTTATACTTAGTATATAACTACCCCGTAGCACGCGCGATCGAAGATTCATACCAAGCTTGCAAATATGACTCTTGAGGGGAAAAACACACGATTTCACAGACAGGCTTCAGTTTCTTGAATATATATATAATATAATAAGGATTACATTTCATCCCTGCGTTTTCCGAGCCCGGCGCCCATTGGTCGAGGGGGGCTCCCAGCCCGCCCCCGGCCAATCAGGGGCGGGAGTTTCCCCTCGGGGGAACCCCCCAGTCCCGCCGCACCCGGGGACGATAGGGCCCCCTCCCCGGTTCGGAAATCCCTCCGTATATCTACAACTCCAACCACCCGGGGACGAAAACAATGATCCCGCGGCTCGAAACCGCCACGGACGGTGTGGAAACCCCAGCCCGACCGGCCGATCGCTGATTGGCTGGCGCTCGAAAATAAAGCCAGCACCACCCACGGATGATACGGCCTCATCCCCGGTTCGCGTTTCGCGGTGTGGAAACCCAAATATCACTGGCTCGTAGCTGATTGGCTTTGTGGGCTAACCTTCGTGAACCCAGCGTGTCCACCAATGGGAGCAAAGAGGCTCAGCAAGTTCGTTAAACCCGAGCTATTAAACCTATTTGTCTAGGAGCGGTTGTCATTCTACATGGATCGCCATCTATAGCCTTCGCTTGGCGCAGCCCAACAAGAAAAAATAAGGCGCGCGAAGCGCGCCGATTTTTGCGCTTGTATATACTTGTATATATGTAAACATACCTCGCTGCGGGTGAAGGCGATGGTCTCCTTGGCCTCCACGGTCAGCTTAGCTCCGTCGTGAACAACGAAATACAGGTTCGACGCCTCGATCGCCCCGTGAGAGCGGAGAGTAGTGGTAGTCATGATGTGTGCGGTCTAAAAAAAAACGCGCGGGCAGACAGTTCCAGGCAGACGGCGGACGGAAGGAGCGAGGGAGGGAACACGTAGTAAGTAAATACGTACGTACGTGGTGGGTGTATGCGCGGGTCGGATCGGAGTTAACATCTCGTTAGAGAGTATTCGAATCCGACAGGAGCACTGCCACAGTAGTACTACTGCTGTACGTATTACTTGTATACGTACTGGATTGTTCCTGCTGGGCCGCCTGTTGGTTGGAGGGGCGTACATTATGGACCTTGCTTGGCCCATCTTGTGCTCCCGACCGGCCTGCTGGGAAAATTCTCCGAGAAAATTCTCGGAAATAATACGAGTATGTATTGAGGAATGAGCTGGGTGCTCGGCATTGTAGAGGCACAATTTGCTGGGAATATTCCTTGGCTTCATATATGCACGTACTGCGACTAAATAGCCAAACAAAAAGTGGAGGAGGTGGGAGGGGGGTGGCCGCGGTCTATGGTGCCCAGCTCCGTATATCTGGCGCCGGTTCGATTCCACGGTGGCTGCGACGACTTATTTTTTTTTTGCAATCGGCGATTTTTGACCGTTCGACGAATTTGAGGAATTTTGACCGTTTTCGGTTCGCGCTTCACGCTCACGGCCCCCGGCGGCTCCTGCGGAGGGATATAATATTTCTGCACCTTGTGGGTGGGAGCAGGGTGCCAAATGGGATCACACCCGGGTGGGATCAGGTTCGGGTGGGATCAGGAGAGAAAACAACGGCCTGTTTTGTTTTCCCGCCTGTTTTTGTTTCCCGCACCTTTTTATGGGGAATATTCCCAGAACGTTCTCCCTCTATAATGTGGAAGACTCTACTGTGAGGCATTGAGGTGGACTGTCAACCATTTTGGCGGAGCTGTTGGGCCACGCCGTGATGCTAATATCAAGGGCAGTATGGACCTATGCAGGGACCGACTACTGACTGCTGTGCGGGTAGTGATTCTGATTCTGCTCTGGTCACTCACACAAGGTGCTTGGAAGTTGTAATTATTGTATCAATTGCTTGCTTACTGCTCGCCGGATGCCATCTGAGCGAAGGGGCGAGGGAATCATCATCAACAGGCAGACGATAACGCCTGCCAGGTATAATGAGGGGGCACTTACTACAAAACATATAACGCCGCAACAGGGGAGAGGGGATACCATAACACTACTAATAGCCCACCCTGTAGGAGTGTATCTGCAGATTAAGAGAAACGATAGACAGGAGCCCGACCCATCCCGAGCACTGGCCTGTTGGCAACCCAACGTACAGCTACAACGGGGAACCATGGTAAATAGGACCAAAAATTGTTCAGAAAAATAGGTAAATATATAGGTTTTTGTGTCTACCGCAGGTTCCTATTTACTAGTATTTACTATGGCCCCCCTGTGATAGCAGAAATATAGGACACCTTATTATCATATCATACATGAATATGTAGTGATGCTAGGTATAAGAGGACAGGGTATCCCTAGCCAGGTCAGCCTATGGAACGGGTACTCGTTGGTACTCACGTGTGTTGTTTGCGTAGAGATAGAAGAAGAGCAGGTTTATTCCGTTTTCGCGTGATGAACGACCGAGAAGGCAGGTGAGATGGCTAAAATACACCACGGAATGCAGTTGCCACAGACACAGCTACGATTGATAGTATTGCCCCCCCCGCAAGCGCAGTTGCATCCGACACAACGCGATTTGTCGGCAACATGTAAGTAGGCATGTCTATGTCGGGGATCTACTGCTGTAGTTTCCAAGCGTGAGAGGGTATACGAGGTACTACTACGAGGCTGTACAAGTAGTTCTACAACAGTAGTACTGCTGCTGTGGCACTCTGTATCTCATCTGGTGCTGTATTACTGTAGTAAAATGAACCTTGATTATCTGTCCCATGTTTGCAACATTGTGAAACGTGAAAACAGCGTGAAACCGCAACGGAACCTTACTACTGCTGTAATGTACGTACCTGTGGTACGTATTATTACTTACTGCTGTTCACCGTGCTGTAGGCAGAAAAACGCTGCTTGCTGCCCGATTTTCCAACGAATGCATCAATAATACTGCTGTACCTCCTGCTGTACACCGTGCTGTAGAGACAAAAAACGCTGCCTGTTGCCCGGTTTTCCAACGCATACTACAGTACTGTATTAATACAGTAGTACCTGTACTGCCGTACATAGAGTGCTGCTGTGCAGGCAACCCACCACGAACGAGCACTTTTGGCGTGTTTGGTTTGGGTGTTAAGTTCGTGCACAACTGCACCACAGCAGTATCATATTATACGCAGCGACTTATCAAGGTCAGAGGACAACAAGATTTGGCAGGGATGCATATATGCGTACGTATACCCGCCCTATATGATACGTGTGGGGCTACAGTACTATACGTAGGGTTGGGCTATATGACTGGCATGGCCCATACTGCTGCTGTGGCATTGGTATGCCCACTTTTCTCTTGACAAGGCAAGACGCTACAATAGGAGATCGGTCTGTGGCCATAGCATACTGGTTTCAGTGTCAGTGTAGAGGGTGGTCAGTCAAGTAGTCAAAGCGCGGTCTCCTACTATGTACGTACGTACAGCAGCAGCTTTGGCGCGCACAGAGCAGAAGGACAAAACACACGCTGCCGTTGGCATATATAGCCGGCATAAATAACGCACAGGACACGGCATCGTTTTTTTTTGTTGGCTTCCCATCCCATGTGAACCAGTAGTACTGCTGTAATAGTACCACCAGGTACCGCGGTGCCATGTTTATCTCTGCCCTACGACTCGTACTTCTCCGGCCGTGGCTCCCTCTCCCTTTTGCAATTCAGACCCGAGGCCACACAGCCGGCACTCCTCCCTCCTCCCCCCTCCCCACGATACGTACTAAAAAGGCACATGCCTTCAAACGCGAGCAAAACCTCTCACCGTAGGCGTGGTGCAGGTGATCGGCCTGAGGAGGGTAAGGGTGCCGCTAAAGTCCAACTCTCCTTCGATCCCGCCAAAGTCGCAGGAGGTAAGCACGTTGGGGAACTCGTCCCAAATGCTGTCGCCGCCGTCGCCGCCGAGGACGCCGCCACGGTCCTGGGCGTTTGCGTCTCCACGCACGCTCGTGATGAGCAGGGTTGCTGCTGCCGCCGCCGCTCCTGCTGCGCGCGGGAGGGACGCACCCCTCTTCTTCTTGCGCGCGAAGGAAGCCTTCATCGTTCTTGCTGTGGGCGTAGAGGGGATGGTACACCCCACAGGGTGGATAGGTGATGCTGTAGACCAGAGCAAACCGCAGTGATGGGCAGTGAGTGGTTCCTGCGCGTGAGCTTGGTGAGCTCGGGCCGAGGCCGACAGATATGCTATATCTCAGCGCACAGCAGGAATGAGGTGTGTGCGATGGGGCGGGGTGGGTCGAGCCCACCAAGAGATGATGATGTATTGGGACACGGTACGTACGTAAGAATATGCCCAGTTGGATCCATTTGAAAAAAAAAACGGTTACAAACGGTTACAACTTTTACAGAAACACATAAAAAACAATGGGGAAGGTATCTTCGACCATTATTTTTCGCTCATACGGCTCATACAGAGTACGTACACCGTATACGACTGCTGTAATCAAGATAGCACACCACTCGGACGAATGTGCTACATATTGCTACGAGCTGTGATTTTCTCTCTACAACGGGGAGGGCGCAATCGCCGAAAAACGTGTCTTATGGAACGATAAATCTCGACGAGATCTTCCCAACGTCGCCGCCATATTGTTCGCTGTATAATAGTTTTTTGCAGACATTCGCCGCGAAAAAAATGGAAAATTCGTCCCAGGGTGTGTGTGTTACCTTTCGTTATGTGTTGCCTGGTATAGCATACGGTACCAGGTACCTGGTATATATATATATCTTCCATTACGACGACGGCCACTATGTACCTGGTATACGATACTGTATTATTATACCTAGTACCTGGTACGTACGAGTACTGAGTACCAGGTACCCGTAGCACGTACGTACCAGGTACGTGTACGTACGAGTACTCGTATATATATATCGATGTATCGCCGGTATGGTTTTATAATGTTTTTCTGGTTGGCCGACATGCTTCTTTCTACACGCCAACAACAACAGCACTCGCTCATACGTATACATACGGACTTTTCTGCTGTAATTCTGCTGTTGCTACTCGTTGTTGTGGCAGTAGTAGTATAATATATACTCGTCATACTACTGCTGGCAAAGCGCCGTCGACACGTACGATGTACCAGATAATTAAAACGGAACGAGGGCTTTCGCGAGTTTGAAATGTAAGGTCTGTTTCTGTATGAACATGATATGGTATGACAGTGCCGACACTTGGTTGCTGTGCGTGGCGCTGACTGTCGTCACTTTCTTACATTATTTGTAGGACATAAGGCACCGTCGTATATAGTAGTGTTTGTTTTAGACCACTGAGACGCAGGACGGCTGGGCGGACACACAAGACACTTTCGGAGTTTCCGGTATAATAGAAGACCGTAGATAAGCCTAGGGAATGTACACGCCAGTCAGCGGTTGAAAGCAATGCTAACGCTTCTTACAAAACAAAAAAACGAGCTGGTACTGGCACTGGCATACGCATTCATTTCTTCGACAACAAAAATCCTACGAAAAAAAAATCCGCACGAAGCGCGGCAAACTTAAGGCAGCATCGGAAATCAAAGAAATTCACCACATTCGTCGTCGTGCATAGCGCCGATATTTCTCGTGTAAACCCCTTTGATAACCGCGCTCAAGTACGTTTTTGGGACGAACTACTCGGAAAAAAACGTCGAATAATAATGGTTGCAGCGGCGACGAGGTTATAAGTTAAACAAGGCATGCGGCTCTCGAACAAAACGAAAACAAGAAGGCGTGAAGCGTTCGGCTGTCTCCAACCTCCAGGAGCCGCATTAGATTCCTCGTTTTTTTTTTCCAAATCGTCTTTTGGTCTATCCGAGCCCCCCAGTTTGGATCCAGCCTTTGCCGACACGTATCACACCACATGGATGTTTGTGTGTTGGTCATCCTCGTCGTCATTAATTTGCCCAGGTTCACCCCGACCACCAAGCTAGCTGGCAGCAACCAACAAACAACGAACGGGTTTCTACAACAAAAATCACCCAAAAAACAACCCAGTCACGGCCCGGCGCGGCATGGATAGGATGATGATACCATACACACGCAAAAGCCCTCATCAACACCAAAGGGCAACGAACGGTGGCAAGTCTTCTCTCACGAAAACGTGTTTTGACTTTTTTTTTTGTCTTCTTAACATACGGCATGAAAACTACTACTATAGCAGTAATATGCCGAATACAATGTATAGACTGATGAAGCCCACCGTTGTTGCACCTCGGGGGGAAAAAAAGAAGAAGAATAAGAGGGCCCCGTTCCCCGCCAGCTACATCATCGGGCTATCAGTCGCATCAGGCTACCCCAGTCGCATCAGGCTACCAGTTGCACCAGGCTGCAAGTTGCATCAGGCCGCCAATGGGCATCAGGCCAGACGGGGGTAGGTAAATAGCGGCGTTGGCCGTCGTCCGCCTCCCCCCTCGCTGAGCCCCCCCCCGCCCCCCCGGTTGACGGCCCCCCACCCCCAGCCTTGGGCCTCCTGCTGGCACGAACTCCTGTCACGGGAATACTGTGCTTAATGAATCCGCCGACAGTTCTTCGTTTGTTACCCCATGGTACCCAAGATGCGCACGTAGTAAAACAGAAGGGAAGGAGGACCAACCACCGCGGATGACCAAGAAACCCTTCCCCCGCGCCCACTCACAGATAAGAGAATGCAACCACTGCTTGTTCAACGTAAAACGTGCAACGGACCCGGCCCGATTACAAAGTCAGGCAAGACCCAACAAAACCAACCCCTTCGCCCGCCAGCTGTGCGCGTTGAGCTTGGAAGAACGTGTCCACATAAATGGACACCATCAAACTTAACCACCATACCTACTCTGCCGCCACTCCTACCCGTGATGAAATGGCACGAAATGCATGAGTATACACTCATGCATGATGGCAGACAGATAAAGAAAAAAAGGAGGCTCTAATTCGTCTCAGTCTTGAGACCCTAAACTGCTGCATGGCCTTCAGCACGCTCTCCTTCTGCGCCTCGTATTCGCCGCGAGCTTCTTCGAGTCCCCTCTCTCGCACCGTTTCCGGGCAACCACTGTCCGCATATCGGGACGGTCCATGCTGTTGAAACAACAAAGGAAGGAAAAATAAAAACAGTGGTAACGGGGTGAGGAGGAGGAGGAGGAGAGGAGGAGGGATACGGGGGGGGGGGCTGGGTTTCGGGTCGCATCCGGACCGTTGGGCTTGAAGACTCCTGCGCTCCCCAAGTTACGGAGGGAGGACCAACAGTAAAAAAAGGACCAATATTGTTAGCTAAAAAATAGGCAAAATATATACGGATTCTCAGTGTGTACCGTAGGTCCGTATTTACATTATATTAGCCCCCCCCGTAATACGTTGTACTGACTGCTGGGCCGGGAAGCCTTCAGGGCGGGGGCCCCCGGGGGGGGGGGGGGGGGGGGGGGGGGGGGAGGGTGTACTCAAGCCATGGATGGGTCGTAGCCTTAAGACCATAGACCCTCGCATCCCTAAACTGCCGGGACGGAGCACGTCGAGTTTTCACCGACCAGGCAGACACTGCTTGCTTGCACCAAGCTTTCTGTGAAGCGAAACGAGAGGGGTTGGGGGAGAGTCGTGTTATCGGAACTAGGAAGCGAGGAAAAGCTGTGGGACCCACCACAACGGCAACGGCGACAGGTATTATACAATAGGAAACCCCTCGCTTGGAAAACCCCCAGTATTCTCGACTTTTAGCTATATACCTGGTAGACTATAATAGTCAACTCTAAGATAAATATTTTAGCTACGAGTATATAGTCTACTATGAGAACTTTACGTAGAAAACATACACAGCAGCAATTTCAAAGTTTACGTACTACAGGTGACATTTTGTTCTGGAGAGGCAACGCAAAAGAGAGCCCACCTTCTTTGCTAGGGAGGTGATCTGAGGCTCGATCTTGTCGTCCAGCTGAAGGAAAGGGAGAGAGCAATAGCGAGAGAGAGAGACAGAGAGAGAACAGGCAGCGAACGAGACGTGAGTCAAGGGCAGAAATTAATTATGCATAGTATGTACCCCGTATGTTTCTATCCAGATACGCAGTATCCTCGCCAGCTACGTATCAATCAATCAACCAATCAATCAACCAATCAATGTATTTCCAGGAACTATCCATCTACTGTAAGCCTATCTGTCCATCCATACATCCCCCATCCATCCATCCATCCATCCCTCATCCATTTACCAATCGAGCTACCTCTCTGGCACGGGATACCACCTGTTCTTGAGCTTCTTGATCTCCACGTCCAAGTCAAACCAGTCCCCCATTTATCTATCTATCTATCTACCTATCTACCGGCCCACCTACCTATCCATCCATCCATCCACCCATCCATCCATCCATCCATCCATCCACCCATCTATCTATCTATCCATATATCTATCTATCTATCTATCCATTTATCCATCTATCTGTCTATATATCTATCTATAGATCGATCTACTTATCTATTTATCTATCTATCTGTCTGTCTATCCATTTATCCATCCATCTGTCTATCTATCGATCATCTACTTGGTATCTATCTATCTATCTGTCTGTCTGTCTGTCTTGAGGGATCACCTGTTTCTTGAGCTTCTTGAACATCTCCACCTTAAAGTCAACCAGCCATCTACTCTGCATCTATCTATCTATCTATCTATCTATCTACCTATCTATGTCGTATCTATCTATCTGTATGTCTTGTGGTGTCACCTGCTTCTTGAGCTTCTTGATCTCCACGTCGAAGTCAACCAGTCCTCTCAGCTGCACGTACACCTGCGTTGCCCCATAAAGGCCAGACGGCGGAGACATAACCTCGTCACTTCAAGTATGCACACAGCAGTATCCACACAGTATGCACACAGTATGCACGCACGCAGTATGCACACAGTACGCACGCAGTATGCACGCAGTATGCACCCAGCAGTATGCACGCAGCAGTATGCACGCAGCAGTATGCACCCAGCAGTATGCACGCAGCAGTATGCACGCAGCAGTATGCACCCAGCAGTATGCACGCAGCAGTATGCACGCAGCAGTATGCACGCAGCAGTATGCACGCAGCAGTATGCACACAGTACGCACGCAGTATGCACCCAGCAGTACGCACACCTTCCCCTACGAGGGCAGGCGATAACACGGAAATTTTAATAACCAAAACCACAGCACACTCCAGGTCGCCACGAGTCACAATGGGGCAGGTGTCAGCCACCGCATAAATGCTCATGTACACTCTTGAGTTGGGTGCCTATACAAGTTGCCGAACATTAATAATAGTTAATATATTGGCTTCTGCTGTAAGTCCTACAGCAGTTATAAGGTATTCATAGTTACGTGTGTCTGATTATATACCGGGTTTTTGGCTCGACGCCATTTTTTTTTTTCTAATATCAGAATAGCAAACACTAAGTCAGTTACTTGGCTGAATTCGCCACTCAACCAAAAGTAGTTGGCTAACTTGGCCATCCAACTATTTTTTTAGTTTGCTAACTTCGTCACCTATAACTGAAAAAGAGTTGGCTAACTTCGCTACCCAACAAAAAAAATAGTTGGCTGCTAATTTCGCCACCCTGGAAAAAATAGTTGGCTAACTTCGCCACCCAACTACTGTAGAACTCAGTTGGCTAACTTCGCCATCCAACCCAAAACTAGGTGGCCAACTTCGCCACCCAACTAAAAAAATAGTTGGCTAACTTCGCCACCCAACTAAAAATTAGTTTGCTAACTTCGCCACCCAACTATAACTCAGTTGGCTAGCTTAGCCACCCAACTCAAAACAAGGTGACTGACTTCGCCACCCAACCAAAAACCAGGTATACTCCGTACGACATTTCGACGGTCATACGACGGCGACGAGGCTCCATTCAAAGTGGCAGCGATAACTAAAAAAAGTGTTCAACATACACCTGCCGCTGCCGCTCCCACTCCCACTGCTGCTACTGCTGCTAGGCCCACGACTCTAAACAGGGGACAACAGCGAGCAACACCCGACAAAAAAAAACACGCCATCTACCTACGACCTGCAGCAGCATTTTGATACCGCAAAACAAATAAACGAACAAAAATCCTACTCGTACATAGCGCCTTCCACCGGGCAAGCAAAAGATGATCGGCTATTAATAGTCCCGGCCGCGTTCTCGCCTGTGATTGGTCGTCGATGATGTGCACGGCGCACCCCTCCGGCGGCTCCTCCCCCATGATGGGCACGGCGGTCGACGCCTTGGCTAGCGTAACGAAGTCGCTCGCCTGGGACCACGACAAAATGTGGGGAGAATAAATACAAGGCCGCAGGAGTCCGGAGGGAGGGGGGGGGGGGGTATTTCATTTCATGCATGACCGTAGTCGTATGACCTAGAACGCACTCGGCATCCCTACAATGCCGGGAGCGGTAGCATGTCGGCTTCTTGCACCGACCAGGCAGACATTGGCTTGCTACCAAGCGCCGAAGCCGTGAGGTGTCGGCGCCGTGGGCATGAAGGGTGAGGCTGCATCCTAGCTGAAGAACCGCTTGTGAGGCGATTGCATACGGATTGGGGGGGGGGGGGGTACTCATGTTTTGCACGGGCCGGGTAGTCGTACGACCATAGACCCCTGGGGGGGGTATCATTTCGTTGCTTGCCTAGTCATTGGATCATTGGGGACCACGCATCCCTTTCGAGACGAGCTCGGGGGGGGGGGGGGGGGTGCACTCATGTCATGCATGGCCGTAGTGGTATTGTGGTTTCTGTGTACGCGGTACGAACCTTAACCACCACCCCCCCATTATAGGTGTAGGTAGGCAGGCCCCTGTCCCAACCGGGGCACTCGGCCACTATCGTCTTATCCCCTTGTTTCCCAATACCCTCAAGAATGTCATCCAGGAATGTTCGGTCAACATCGGCTTCTTCCCCCACCATGCCCGTGTGTGTTTGTTTGTGGACAAAAAAGGGCTACCACAACAGATTGCTTGAACCCCACACATCGCTCAATCGAGGGGTGATCGAGCGATGTGTGGGGTTCAAGCAACCTGTTGTGGCAGGCCTTTTTTGTCCACAAACACACACGGGCATGGTGGGGGAGGCCGATGTTGACCAAACCTTCCTGGATGGCAATTGAAGGGTGTTGGAAAGCAAGGGGGTAAAACGATAGTGGCCGAGTACCCCGGTTGGGGCAGGGGCCTACCAACAGCCACGCATCCCTTTCAAGACGGAGCCTCGGGGGGGGGGGGCGGGGGTGTACTATATCGTGCACGGCCGCTGACGGTAATGCCATAGACCCTCGATCCTCTCAATCCGGGACGGCAGGCACTTGGGTTTTCACCAACCAGGCAGACATGCTTGCAAATCGCGAGGGCGTGAGGTTTGGGCCGAGTCGCATGGCAGGGTGACCTGCATCTGTAAGAAACCGTGTGAGGCGGGCTTGCATATAGGACGACAGCTCAATGATTTGATTTAATTTCTGATGTGGGGGGGGGGTGCACTTCCATTTTCATGCATGGCCGTAGTCGTATGATCATAGTCGGTGCACTCATGTCATGCATGGCCGTAGTGGTATTTTGGTTTCTGTGTACGCGGTAAGAACCTACACTACCCCCCCCCATAATAGCTGTAGGTAGGCAGGCCCCTGTCCCAACCGGGGCACTTGGCCACTATCGTCTTACCCCCCTTGTTTTCCAATACCCTTAAGAATGTCATCTAGGAATGTTTGGTCAACATCGGCCTCCCCCACCACGCCCGTGTGTGTTTGTGGACAAAAAGGGCTGTTACGACGGGTTGCTTGAACCCACACATCGCTCAATCGGGGGGTGATTGAGCGATGTGTGGGGTTCAAGCAGCCCATCAAGGCAGCCCCTTTTTTTGTCCACAAACAAACACACGTGGACATTCCATGTGCACAAGCAGATCGGATACCTCCAACTTAGAAAGGAGTAGAGTCTCGGCTACTACGATTATATAATGGAAATCTCAGAATCGAACTTGACAGGTGGATGGAGGTACTGTACGAGCGCACATGAATCGAGCGGCTTGGTACAACGCACAACACCACATCTTGTGAGTGTCAGGGGCGACCGATGTGTCTTCCTCCGTTTGGGGGGAGCCTCATGCGAGGCCCGACACGTGCTACGATAGAGGTATATGATAAAAGGTATACCTTTTTTTGGCTGAAACGTTTTCTGAATGACCTAGTAAAGTATTAAAGCCTCCTTAACCCCAAATCGTCGGAACTCCAATTTTTTTTTGCCAATTTTTCATTTTATACTTCGGCCATAGGATTGTTCATCGGGTAGCGTTTTTGTTTTCCTCCATAATTAGTTTTTGGGTGTGGTGTAGAGCCCCTTCAAGTGATAAGTGACCACCCTTATAAGGCTAAAATGGTGCACCTCTACCCTAGCATGCGTCGCCCGGAGAATGTTATTTTCGAGGCGGCGGCCGATTTTCCAGACGAGTGGGTTGAAGCCCACATTAATGACAAGGAAGCACCCATAGATTGTTTAGCCCATATATTGTTTAGCCCAATCCAACGAGTCCCAAACCCGGGGATCAAACGTACTTGTGGACGTAGTCCAGACAACAAGACCTTGTCGTATGACCATATATAGACCCTCGCATCCCTACATTGTTGGGACGGAGCACGCCGGGTTTCGGGATTTCAGTGACCAGACAGGCATTGCTAATTGGGGGCGGGGGGTAGTTATCTGCAGCCGACGCAGGGTATTCCGAGAAAGGGATCAAAACAACGTCAACTTGGGTGTTAGCAACAGTCTATATACGAGCAGCGTGAGCCCCGGCAGTATGTATATACGGGTAGATGGGATAATGTTGTTTGCGCCCGTGCCATGCGACTCCTTGTTGCATCGATTGTAACTCGGACACAAAATCTCTCTCTCTCTCTCTCTGTCTGTCTGTCTCTCTTCCACTCTCCCTCCCTCTCTCTCTCTCCCTCTCCCTCTCTCTCTCTCTCCCTCTCCACCCACCTGCTTGGTGATGATCTCGTGTCGCTCTGCAGACGCTGACTTAAGGTAGAACTCCGCCTTCGCCTGAACACAAGCAGAGACGCGGGAGAGGCAGGCGGGCAGGCAGGCAGGCAGGCAGGCAGGCAGGCAGGCAGGCAGGCAGGCAGGCAGGCAGGCAGGCAGGCAGGCAGGCAGGCAGGCAGGCAGGCAGGCAGGCCAGGCAAGGAGGCAGGCAGGCAGAGCAGGCAGGCAGGCAGGCAGGCAGGCAGGCAGGCAGGCAGGCGGGCAGGCGGGCAGGCAGACAGACAGGCGAAAACGTCAAAATCGGCATCAGCACGGTCGGTAAGGCGGCCGACCCTATAGTATGTCGCCGACGATCACGAGGGGCTCGTATAGGCTACTACGTATAGTAATCAGAGTCCAGGATGAACCCAAAGACCTTAATATCTCCCAATGTTTTCACACCATACATAGTTATGATCACTATTTCCCCCGGTAATAGTCACAGCTGTTAGTTGGGCAACAAAGCCAGCCAACTATATAGTACTAACTGACTGTAGTTGGATAACGAAGCCAGCCAACTACATAGTACTAACTGACTATAGCCGACAAAAAGTCAGGAGGGTATCTAGTACGGGGGGGGGGGGGGGGGGGCGTACTCATTTGTTGCTTGCCTTAGTCATTTGGCCATTGACCACGCATCCCTTTCGAGACGGAGCTAGTACGGGGGGGGGGGGCATAGTAAATAGGACAAACATATTGTCAAGAAAAAAAGGGATATATGTAACATACCAGGTACGAAGGTTTTTGGGTGTACCGCAGGTTCCCCTAGTTACTATGGCCCCCCGTGAAAAAAGCAAGTAATGACCAGTCGGCCACCCCCACACCCCTAGCTATTAAATAGCAATCAGAGCATTTAGGCGTATGTTATTCGAGACATGATACCCACAGTCCTGCAGCAGCAGTAACAGAAAAAGCCCCTGGTATGCCCTATTCTGCGGAGGCGGGCAAAGACGATCGTTACAGCATTGTTCCATTTTTACCAGGCGTTCATTTTTTATTTGGTTTGGCACCCCCCCCCCCCCCGCGCGCGCGCTTGCTGCCATCAAAGCTGGAGAAGAACGAGCGAGATTACAGCTAGCGAAGCAGAGATACACAGAAACAGATGGGATGGGGAGAATAAAAAACACACAGGCGACAAAGTGGAAGGTTGGGGGAAAGGAAGAGAAAGAGAGGGCGAGACATACATATATACATATACAGACAGATGCAAACAGAAAGAGGGCGAGAGAGAGAGACATACGCAGAGAGAGAGGGAGAGAGAGCGAGCGAGCGAGAGATACAAAGAAAGGGAGAGAGATGGAGAGAGATGTACTGTATCGAGCGAGAGATACGAAGAGAGGGAGAGAGGTGTACTATATCGAGAGAGAGAGAAAGAGAGCGAGAGAGGGAGAAAGAGAGAGAGAGANGTCTTCCCCCATCCAACAAAAGAAGAGATGTCTCCCGCATTTAACAATCCTCCCTATATACAACGAGTGAGTACCGTATGGAATCTCATTAAGTCATGCATGGATATATGGTTACTACTGTGCGTATCTACAGCAGTAATACCGGTGGGTTTCACGCTGCCAGCGTGTTGTGAAACTCCAATTGTACCAGATAAAAGTATGCTTTCGAATTCCGATACTCGTACTACGTACTCCCCTACATGTGATGTACCTGTGTATTATTAAATAACAGCAATAACAAGGGTGCAGGGCACCTAAGGAAACAAGCAGCAACAAGGCAAGCTGATTTATTTTTTACAGAAACCTGAGAAATTCGGGAATCACTCGCATTATTGAAGTTGCGGTGGAACGCATCCATTATCAAAATAAGAAACCCATTCTCGACCAGTTTTCCTGTTTCTTACGTGGGTATTTATTACGGGGGGGGCATAGTAAATAGGACAAACATATTGTCAAGAAAAAAAGGGATATATGTAACATACCAGGTACGAAGGTTTTTGGGTGTACCGCAGGTTCCCCTAGTTACTATGGCCCCCCGTGAAAAAAGCAAGTAATGACCAGTCGGCCACCCCCACACCCCTAGCTATTAAATAGCAATCAGAGCATTTAGGCGTATGTTATTCGAGACATGATACCCACAGTCCTGCAGCAGCAGTAACAGAAAAAGCCCCTGGTATGCCCTATTCTGCGGAGGCGGGCAAAGACGATCGTTACAGCATTGTTCCATTTTTACCAGGCGTTCATTTTTTATTTGGTTTGGCACCCCCCCCCCCCCCGCGCGCGCGCTTGCTGCCATCAAAGCTGGAGAAGAACGAGCGAGATTACAGCTAGCGAAGCAGAGATACACAGAAACAGATGGGATGGGGAGAATAAAAAACACACAGGCGACAAAGTGGAAGGTTGGGGGAAAGGAAGAGAAAGAGAGGGCGAGACATACATATATACATATACAGACAGATGCAAACAGAAAGAGGGCGAGAGAGAGAGACATACGCAGAGAGAGAGGGAGAGAGAGCGAGCGAGCGAGAGATACAAAGAAAGGGAGAGAGATGGAGAGAGATGTACTGTATCGAGCGAGAGATACGAAGAGAGGGAGAGAGGTGTACTATATCGAGAGAGAGAGAAAGAGAGCGAGAGAGGGAGAAAGAGAGAGAGAGAGAGAGAAAGAGAGAGGGGGGAGAGAGAAAGAGAAAGGGAGAGAAAGCGCGAGAGAGATACAAAGAGAGGGAGAGAGATGTACTGTTTCGAGAGAGAGAGATACAAAGAGAGGGGGAGAGGTGTACTGTATCGAGAGAGAGAGAGAGAGAGAGAGAGAGAGAGAGAGAGAGAGAGAGAGAGAGAGAAAGCGATGCGGCCGACTCACCGAGGGCAGGATCCCGTAAGAAGACCGAAGCGACCGCCCGGCGTGGATGGCCGCCTTGACCGCCTCCATGTCCGTCTCCGCCTTCGCGTCAACCAGCCGCTCGTCCGCGAGCGGGTAGGGCGCCAGCATGATCGAAACCGCCTCCTTCGGCCCTAAAAAAATGCGAAAGAAAGTAATACAGTAGTATGTTGTTAACCCCTTAATAACTGGTCCCGCGAATTTGGGGACAAACTACTTGGAATTAGTGAGGTACATTTTTTTCAGTTATGAATGGGTTAAGCCGAGTTCTCCCGGTTCTCGGAAAGATACTCAGATGTCAGATGTGATAACACTTCTGGTGTATCTTCCATGGGTACATGTGCAACGACCATTCTACGAACTTTCTCCCCAAAACCTGTCCTCCACACATATAGGTGGAAATTAATGAAATGTCTTGGGAATTCGTGTATGTACCTGGTACGAACTGCTAATAATACATATCACACTAAAGTCAAGACATTATTAAAAAAATAATTCCACCCACTCATACCGAATATATAGTCGCTAACCCAACCCCAAAATATTGCGAGTGTGTAACATTATGTTGGGGGAAAGGAGGCAACAGGAAAAACCATGGAAAGGTCGAACATGACAGTTTAGTTAGCGACAACTTCACTCTGTAGTGGTTGTTTTATGAGTGATGGACGTTTTTTTTTCCAAGTTTGGTTTTATGCTGCACGTTGTCAGGCGAAAACATGAACCAAAACAAGAATTACGACAAATGGTCTATATCTACAGGTGAAAATGCATTCAAAATTAAATGAAATATAATAAAATACTAGTAAAACGAACCAAAAGTATCAACAAAAACAACGTTGTGCATATACATTGTTAGGCAAACATGAAAACATAAAACACAACATGATTGATACCGGGTACACACCAGTATGCTACCACTCTGTCTGGAAATATAAGTACCTCTTGTACATCAACATTCAATTAAAAATGTGCTTATGTTTCGGGACAGAGTGGTACGTATTATGTTATAATAATGAAATACACAGGATAAAATCAAAATTAAGGTAAACGACCATCGTACACCGCCGCTGGCACTGTGGAAACCCCCTCTCCGTCTCTCTCACCCATGGAACCCCTCCCCGGGAGCCTCTGCCACAGTTCCTCCGTGACGTAGGGCATGATGGGGTGGATCAGCTTCAGGCCGTAATCCAGGCAGAGGTACAGACAGGACTGCGCAATGCCGCGAGCCTGTCACGGTTTTTGGTAAAAGCATCCATCATCAATAATCAATCGTCAATGACCATGAACCATTAATAAAAAAAAAAAAAATCGTCATTCATCAATTATCAATCAACAGTTGTTTTTTAATCTACAGGAGGCGGGGCGGCGGGGGGGGGTACTCATGTCATGCATGGCTGTACGTAGTCGTACATATGATATGTAACCATAGACCCTGGCATCGCTACAATGCCGGGACGGTATCACGTCGGGTTTTCACCGACCAGGCAAAAATTGGTTGCACCAAGCGCGAAGCAACACCTGATTGGGGTGGTGTGTGTGCTCACGTCATGTATGGCTGTAGTCGTATGACCATTGACCCTCACAAAAAAAAACTACTGCTGTCTGTATAATACCTTCTTGTTGCCCTCGCTCTTGTCCCCGACGATGGGCTTGATCAGCTCCAGGTACGTGTCGCACAGGTCGTAGAGCCAGAAGCCGTACGCCGTCTGAGTCACGTCACCAAACCTGCCCGTCATTGTCGTGTACCAGTATTATTTATAAAGTTAAAAAAAAAAAAACAGCTGTGAGATCGAGGATTTCGTCGAAACTCATCTTTGCTATTAATAGCTGAGTGAGATACTTCGATCGCGTGTACTTATGCAGCAGCAGCAGCAGCAGCAGCAGCAGCAGCAGTAGCAGCAGCAGTAGCAGCAGCAGTAGCAGCAGCAGTAGCAGCAGCAGGTAGCAGCAGCAGCAGCAGCAGCAGCAGGACCAGAAGGGTCGCCCACGAGGAAGCGCCGTTACAAATTGGTGCACTCTAAGCGTGAGCTTTTTTAGTACCACTCTTAGCCGATATCATAACCCCCGCTTGATATTCAAATGAGCAATACATTCCCGGCCAGGTTGGGCAGGGTATCCACTCTGGGAGTATGCACCCGGGTACTTACCCCGGTTATTACCGAAACAACCGTATTTGGTACCCGGGTACCGTACTAGGTATGTACCCGGGTACCTAACCGAGTACATCACCCATACAACTAGACTAGGTACACGCGGGTATGCCGTCTGAGTCCCGCCGCCAAAACCCGCCCGTCATTGTCGCGGAGTTATGCAGCATTAGGACCATAGGGGGCCGGCCACGAGGACGCACGATAGGTGCATTTGAAGCGAGTGCTTTTTTAGTACCACTCCGGCTGATAATATAACCCCCGTTTGGTACTCAAAGGAGCACTACGTATATTCAAAACCAAGTTGGTAGGGTATTCACTCTGGGAGTACAGACCTGGGTACTTGAGCCGAGTATTAACCCGAAACGACTAGATCTACTACCCGTGGGTAACCAACACCTGGCTAGACACGCCACGTGGGTTTCCATGGCTACGGGTCGCGGGCCAACTCATCGGCCATTCCTTCGCTCCCGCCTCATTCACACATTGAAAAAAAACAAGAACTTTAGGGCAAGATTTGAGAAAAACAAAAAAGCGGGCCAACCAAGCCACTTAAACGTTGGGGACTCGCATATACTTCAAGTATATACTGTATACGTATACATACATACGTACAGCGGATATCGATTTGATCAGTGCAAGCGGTATGTACGCAGACACACGCATACGATCACCGCGGGTTGCTGCTTGCTGCTCGCACCGCACTCACTTGTACTCGGAGAGGCCACGGTTGCACTCCGACACAGCAACGTTGAGCCTCGACAAGATCCACCGGTCCCTTGGCGCCGCCGATTCTCGCGCCTGCAACAAAAAACACCCAGCCGGAGGATGAGAACAAAAAAACAAAAAAAAAACAGGACGCCATCCATCCGCCAAATCACACTTGGTTAACCATTCAACAAACTAAGCAGCCACCAGCCAATAAAAAAAGCCAATCCCTTACCGGTGACAGCCACTCAGCCATCAGCGAAAACAAAACAAAACAAGAAAAAAAAGCCAACCATCGAACAACCAAGCACTATCAGCCCCCAGTCAGCCACCAATCATAGTTGGACGCGCTGCCACGTACCTCGATGAGTTCGCTGGCGAGGTCGAGTGACGGTGTCATGTCGGTGAGGTACGTGAGGGCGAAGCGCACGGCGTTCCAGAGCTTGTTGCAGAAGTTGCGGTATCCCACCACCCTGGAGATGTCCAGGTTCACGTCTCGGCCCTGACAAAACGAAAATACGAAAACAAGAAAGTAACAAAGTACGTGAGAAAAATACGAAAAAAAAAAACATTTATCCAAAATAAGAAAATGAAAAGAAAAAAGAGGAAAAAAAAAAAAACACGAAAACTAAGAACCACCACCCCTCTGAGATGTTCACGTTCGCGCCTCGACCCTGACAAACGAAAATAGGGAAACTGAAGAAACTTAAGAAAACACACGAAAATAACATACTTCCAAAATAACACAATAACATACCCCCAAAATAACAAAAACACGAGCACTAAGTAGTTACGAGCGCGCGTGTGATAAATCTGCAGTACCACCAACCTTCGTTACCCCCCCCCCCCCCCCCACACGCACGACGACGCCTAACGAGGATCTACGGTTTCACAACTAACGACCATGCCATGACCAATGATGTACACCGCCCCCCCCCCCCCCCCCTTTGGTGCTAGCCAATGTCTGCCTGGTCCGGTAAAAACCCACATGCCCGTCCCGGCAATTGGCACGGGTATCGCGGAGGGATCCTCATGAGTCATACGACTACGGGCCATGCCATGAAATAAAGCTACCCCCTCCCCCCCCCCTCAATCCCGCCTCCAAATACTAAAATGCCGACGAGCATACATATATACCTGTACGGTGTAGGCGAGGAGGCCGAACCGAAGAGCGTCAGCGCCGCACTCGGGAATACCCTTTGGGAAGTCCAGCTGCTGCCCCTCCTTCGCCTGGAGACGCCGGGCAAAGCGCGAACGAGGGTCGCGAAATAGTAGATAGTAGGGGAGAAAGAGGAAGAGGAGGAGGCGGGGGGGGGGGGGGGGGGGGGGGGGGGAGAGGGAGAGGGAGTAAGATGAGAAGGGGTAAGGGTACATCTGGGGTTTATAGGTGTAAGCATATGTCAACCTTTGGGTTGAAGCTTAAGCGAATTCGTAAACACGGCTCCCCGTGCCGGTATCCTATGGGAGCCTGCGTACGTAACAACCACCACCAACACCAACACCACAATATACCACCACCAATGACAACAGCAGCGACAGCAACAACAGCCACAACATAAACAACAGCAGCGACAGCAACAACAGCCACAACATAAACAACAGCAACATGAACAATAACTAAACAGCAACGTTCAATATCCCACCACCGCCATCAACAACAGCACCCCCATCACCACCACCAACGAGACACACGGCAGAAATGTGAACACTATCATACCCGTATCATCATACCTTCTGTATCTCCTTGACGGGCAAGTTGCCCTGCTCGAGCTTCTTGTGGAGCGTGTCCAGGTCGCAGCCGTAGATAACCTTCGTTCAGTCAACAAAAAAAAAACACACACACACGGAAATCCCACACACACACCCATAAGAAACGGCAGACACAGCCGAGCAAAACGGATGAACAATAGGAACATGATGTACGAATATATCATAGTTATTCTTAGCAGTAGAACCTAGCGTACCTGGTACGGGATACAGGTCGCAGTACGAGTGTTGTCATAAAATAACATTAAATGCTCGTTTTTAGAGAGCAAAAGCGAGGAACATTGTTTTTTTGAACAAAACAAAATCGAAAACAAGCAAAAAGGCCAGGGGGGGGAGGGGAGGGTGATGACCCCCCCCCCCAGTATTCCCGTCTCGAAAGGGATGCGTGGTCAATGGTCAAATGACTAAGGCAAGCAACAAATGAGTACGCCCCCCCTCCCCCCCCCCAGTATTAATAGAAGCTAACATAATAATCACCTCAAGCGGGTCGACGACGTTTCCGAGAGCCTTGCTCATCTTGCGGCCGAACTTGTCCCTGACCATGGCGTGCAGGTAGACCGTCTTGAACGGGAGCAGGTCCGTCAGCTCCAGGCTCATCATCACCTGATATCAACACACCGGGTACACAAAAGTTATCACACGCAGCTCACAAAGGTGAGATTTGACGGAAAGTTTCGAGCTTACAGCTGGGAGTATTTTTGTTTTTGTTTTCAAATACACCACAAGTACGTAGGAGTGGATACTGTGGACGTGATGGTGACTACATACATATATCAAGCGCGGGTGGGAGGGGTTAACGACAAGACACATTAAAAAAGGTACGAGGTCCAATATACCAAGTACTAAACAGTACAAGGGTACAAGGAACTACAGTACGCACAATATACAATATTAAAGGTACAAGATAAAAGGTACAACATACAAAATACAAAAAACACGAAAAAACCCAACCCAAGACCCCCCCTCCCCCCAAATGCCTTCCATTATTCCCTCCCTCCCCCCCCCCCCCCCTCTCGTTTTCTACTCCCCCCCCTCCTCTAACGACTACGGCCGTACACGACATGAGTCCCCCCCCCCCCTCCTGCTATCTCACCATCCTGGCCACCCAGAAGAACAGGATGTCCATCCCCGTCTCGAGCAGGGTGGTCGGGAAGAAGGCCTTGAGGTCCTCGCTGTCAACGTTGGGCCAGCCGAACACGGAGAAGGGGAACAGCCCCGAGCTGAACCACGTGTCCAACACGTCATCGTCCTGGGCCAGACACACCTGTCATGCCATTCATTCAACAGGTCAAAAAGTACCGACCGGAGAAAAAATGGGAACCGACGAGTATCAGAGACCGACGGAAATAGAAGGGTTGGGTAGGAGGGTTAGAGGCGAGGGTAAAGCGGGGGTTAAATTTAATAGGTGAAAAATAACCGATCGACGAATTTGGGAGGGTTGGGTGAGGGAGTTGGAGGTGAGAGGGTAAAGGGGTGGGCGGGGGCTTCATTTAATAGGTCAGAAAGGACCGACCGACGAAATTTGGGGAACGACGAATATCAACGACTGACGGAAATAGGAGGGTTGGGTAGGCGAGGGTAAAAAGAGCGAGCGGGGGTTTCGTTTAATAGGTAGACAATGATCGACCGACGAAAAAATTGGGGACCGACGAACATGAGCGACCGACGAATATACGAGGGTTCGGTACGGGGTTGGAGGCGAGGGTAAAACTGGTGAGCGGGGGGGTGGGATGGGGTGACGGTGGGATGGGAGGTGAGATGGGGTGCCTACACTTGTCAAAAGAAAATAACGGGATGGTAGGTGGCGGGGGGTCGGTGGCATGGGGTGGGAGGGTGAGGGTAGAGGGGCAAGGGTCCTTGTTATCGCCCCCTGCTGTAGCTTTTGCTGACGTGCAGTGCACCCGACAAGGTAAAACATCGTAAAGGGTCGAGAAGATAAAAGCTCGCTGCGAGCATCCAATACTCGGCGCGTGAATTGTCATGACGGCCAGTCCTTCCACCCAAAACATTTATCACACAAATGTGACGACGCAACAAGGCACACCGAAATGACCCCCCTTCTACCCCTACCCCCTCCCCCACCTCTCCCGGTATCTCGTCGGGCAAAACCCATCAGACCCGGACCCGGCCCAACCCATATAGAACCGCACCGCACCTTGTCCGCGTCGACGCCAAGAATGGCGGCCGCCTTCTCCTTAGCCTCCGATTCGTTCCTGGCCACCACCCAGCGGTTCTTGTTCGCCATGTCTCCCTAACATTAACCGTGAGGCAAAGCAAACGATAACATAAAAAAATGAACGAAGGGAAGCGAAACAAAACGAAACCGCTGAAGTCAGAGAGGCGTGCGCATCCTGGGGGGCGTGCGCGCGCGCGCGGGGGGGGGGGGACTTGGTATTCATGCATGGCCGTAGTCGTGCATATGACCATAGACCCTCGCATCCCTACAATGCCGGGACGGAGCATGTCGGGTTTTCGCCGACCAGACAGACTTTGCTAGCACCAAGCGCGAAACGCCGTGAGGCGTTCGGCGAGTCGCATGAAGGGTGAGCTGCATCCTACTAAGAACCGCTTGTGAGGCGGACTTGCATATGGATGACAGCTTCAATGAGTTACTTTAATTTCCGGTGTGGCCACTTCCAGAGACAGCAATGGGAGTGCTATGTAACGGCCTCGTGGGTGCCTTACCATACACACTACCAGTATGTCGATACCATCATTCCCCTTCTGTGCGGAGTAAAGGTTCTCCACTCCGCACGAATGCTTTCGTCAAGAACCGAGCGAGTGCCCTCGGCCGCGTATGCTACACGAGCCGTCCCACCGGAAACATGCGGCCGCATATGGAACACCCACGCACAGAACACGGAACGCGACGCGGCGGCGCTACTACAGTAGTCTGGGGGTGTCGAACCACAGTACAACACAACCATAGCCCCACACCGCATCTCATCTATCACATCCCAAACCAACCCCGACAACCAAGATAGAAAGAGAGAACAATAAATATATACCGGTGTATATTTGAAACAAATAAAAAACAACAGCTGTGAGATCGAGGATTTGGTCGAAACTCACCTTTGCTAGCTGAGTGTGATATATACGTATACAGTATATACATATATATAGAGAGAGCGATGGGCGTCGTTCACCTGGTCGACGGGCTTCTCGCCTTCGACGGTAGCGAAATAGGCAGGGATGCGGTGCCCCCACCACAGCTGTCGCGAGATGCACCTGTCCATACCGGCGCACGAGTAATAGTAACATGTTTATATCATACGGCAGCAGGGGGGCAGAAAGGGGAGTGGGGTTTATGCGAGAAAAAAAAAAAAAAAATGATGGGGGGGGGGTGATGGAGGTGGCGAGTTGATTAAAACACGACTAGATGGTCAAGTGGGAGGAGGGGGAGGGGAGTTGACGTACCCAACTGTAAGAAACGTTACTCCACTTCAACACACAGCACCACAAGCCGGTAGTTGAAAAAAAAAAAGAGGAAAATTATCTCGACCTGCCGAACTTCCTTCTTTTTTCATCTTCTGATAACTCTGTGTCTTGGCTCCGCCTCTCTGCTGGTTGCCATCCCTCACTCTTTCTCCATACCGATATAACCCTTCCCACCCTTCCCGCCGCTACCCCCCTGCTCCTAGTGGCCAGGCGTGTTGACACTGACCGCGCGCCCCAGAACAGCCCCCTTCCAGTGTACACGTACTGGTGCTGCTGTACATACAAGCGTCACATTAACCTCATCTAAATGTCCTCTCCATCTCGATACCAATGCCAATCTCAACCTCATTCTAAATCTGAATCATGCTCTCAATCTCAGTAAAAATATATATATATATATATATATATACACCATATAACTTATCAATCTACAATCTCCATCTCAACATCAATCTCAACTTCAATATTATAACCCCAACCTCAATTTCAATCCCAGTCCCAATCTCAAATTCAATGGTACAAAACTCGTTCAAATGCCAAACACCATACTTTAACTAATAACTCTCAATCTTAAAAACCCCAGTCTGAATCTTAAATCGCACAACGTCATCCTCAATCCCAAACCTCAATATCTCAATCTCAAAATAACCAAGCTCAAGCTCACCAGTCCCGGCTGTTGTCGAGCCACTGGTACCACGTCTTCTCGTGCATGGGCGGCTCTATCCTCAGCTCCTTGTTCTTCACGGCATCCACGGCCCTCTTCGCCATGCCATCACACTTCACGTACCTGGAACGAAAGCGAGGAAGATAAGAAGGACAGACGGACGGACACAATGAAAAACGCAAACGAACAAACGCTCAAAAAAAAAAAAAAACACAGCAACAGCAAAAACAACAACTTCAACAAAACAAAAACAACAAAAACAGCAACACGTATACTTGTAATAAGAGCGCACGGCTCCACCCCCACACCACACACCATGGCTCACGTACGTACACACACCACTAAATGGCATTATCCAAAAAACGGTATACCGGGTGTTCGCTTCGCCATTTGCCGGCATATACATACACTAGCGTAAGTATACGGAAATATCAAGACACAGAAAAACACATTATGACCGGCAGCGCTCAGGCAAAGGTACTTCCGCTGTACCGTGATCTGGCAACAAACGCTACGGCACAAGACTCGACTCCTATTGTAACTACTCAGGTTCGTTTTCACCGTTTTTGTTTTACTACGGTTCACCGTTTTATGTACTACGGCATACCGTTTTATGGACTACGGTTCGTCGTTTTATGGTGTGTACAGAACGCCAACCGATACGCCCACCAGACCTGGCCAGCGTCACTACAGCAGTAGTGGTCCCTCTATAGTGCCGGCTGAGTAGTGCTGGCTGCCCGCTACAATGCCTGTGAAATGGCTTGGCACGGATACAACACTCCATTGGGCCTTTAGTCGGAGTAGTGCCGGTATTGTTGGCTGGCGCACACCGGCACTATAGAGGGACCCATCGGCATTATAGAGGGACCACTACCGTAAAAAACAAGACAACAGCATACACGTCCCACACCGAATTAAGCCGAACCGAGCCGAACCGAATCGGGCCACGCGTAAGACATCAAATTGTAGAATTTTCAGGTACGAGTACGTACTACTTCAAAATATGTCATACCAGGCACCTGGTATTCATAGTACTTTACTACTCACCACTGAGGCGTGATCATGGGCTCGATAATATCGCCCGATCTCGAGCACAGCCCGAGACGCATCTTGTGCGGCTCCTTGCCCCTGAGCAGCCCCTTCTCCTCCAGGGACTTCTCCACGGCCACCCTTGCGTCGTAGCGCATCATTCCCTCGAACTCCCCCGCCTGTTTTTGTTTTTTTTCCCCCCGTCGCGATTGGTTTTCACAAGTTTAGACAGTTTTACGAGAGTATTTCGGGAAAAAAAACACCCACCGTTGATACGGCCAGTTTTCCACCGTGGGCAAACCTTCATTTTCGTTGTGATTTTTGGTTTCGATTTTGGTTTCGATTTCCGCTTCGATTTTTGCTTTTCGTTTGGTTTTCGCTTCGATTTTCGCGCTTCTATGTCCGTTTCTGGTTTTCGTTTCTATTTTTCGTTTCGACTCCGGTTTTCGATTAGCGCTTCGACTTTGGTTTTCGCCCTGATTTTCGCTTTTGGTACTCGAATGTAATAATACCAAATGATAGTACCTGCGCGTTCATCGCGCCGTCGAGGCCGACGACCGTGACGAAAGCCAGCCCGTTCCTCCGGCCGCACTCGAAGTCATTAGGGTCGTGCGCCGGGGTGATCTGCCGTGGCACAAAAATGGGTCAGCGACGGAGAAGCAGAAGGAGAAGGAGGGGGAAAGGGAGAGATACGTATGACACTAGTGTTGTCTCAACCCGTTCATAACTGAATCCCCCGTTTTGAGGATGAATTTCAGCTTGGAACCTGAAGTGGTCATTCTTGCAATTAGGCATGTTCATACCTGGTAAGGGTCGTTCTTATCGGAGCCATAATTTTCCAAAATTTCCATGTTTTTTTTCGCGCAATTTTTTAGATTTCCTTTTTTTCCATTTTATTTTCCATTTATTGGAACGTGAAGCCTTCCAAACATTTTGCCCTCTGAAGAATTTCCAATATTTCCAAGATTTCCTTTTTTTTTCGGAAAAAAAAATTGGAAATGATGGAAAAAAGCTGCTCGATAAGAATGGCCCTAACACAGGGGATATCGGCAAAAAGAGAAAACGAAAACCACACTCCAAAAAAAGGTCAACAAAACAAAAAAACATAACAGGTGGGGGTGGGATTTCCGGATGAAGTTACGAAACTCATTTTTCTGTTTTCGTAAACACCTTAATGCCCGGTCCCACGTTTTTGGTGACAGATTACTTGGAATTAGTGTCGAACAATTTCGCAGTTCTGAAAGGGTTCTAAGTTCTGTTTTCTTGTTTTTAGTTTTTAGTACGTAAATATATACCCCCATTGTCTGCGTCTCGAAAATGGGTAGCCGGGGTGTCGTTTTTTTTGTTTTTGTTTTTACGTGTACCCTTCGGAAATAGGTAAAAACTTCCTATTTGACAAAAGCCTCAAACTTCACCGTATTATCCCCTTACCCAGTCTTCTGCTTTTGCTCTCCGACACAGCATCTTATAGCCTCTACCGCGTGTACCCTCTTCGGGAATAGGCAAAAGCTTCCTATTTGACAAAAGCCTCAAACTTTACCGTACTACGAGTCCCCTTACCCAGTCTTCTTCTTTTACTCTCCGACACAGCATCGTATTGCTTCTACCATACCGCGTATAATATAGCCCCCCCCCACTCACACAGCCTCTTATTGCTTTTACCGCGTATGCCTTTACCGCGTATAGCCCCCCTCCCCCATTGTAGGGATGCGAGGGTCTATGGTCACAGGACTACGGCCATGCATTCAAATGAAGTACACCCCTCCCCCCCCCCATTCTCCCGTTTTCGTTATATGAAAACCGGCTCTCACCTTCACGGCGCCCGTTCCGAAGGCCATGTCCACCAGCACCGAGTCGAGGATGATGGGCACTTTTCGGTCGCTGAAGGGGTGCACCAGCGTCTTCCCGTGGAAGCCCTTGTAGCGTTCGTCGTCGGGGTGCACAGCCACGCCCTGCACGCGCGACACCATGAAAATGAAACGGCCGGTACACATATTAAATACAGAGAGGGGGGGGAGGGGTGTACTTTATTTTCATGCATGGCCGTAGTTGTATGACCATAGACCCTCGCATCCCTACAATGCCGGGACGGAACATGTCGGGTTTTCACCGACCAGGCAGACATTGCTAGCACAAGGGGGGGGGTACTCATTTGTTGCTTGCCTTAGTCATTTGACCATTGACCACGCATCCCTTTCGAGACGGAGCATGCGTCCGGGGGGGGGTGTTTTTTGTAACGTCTCTTGATTGGCGACGAATTGGGCAATGCAGTTGATGTCCACCGCGTCCTTGGTGTGTCTTCATGATTACCTACACAAAAAATCCACCTCGATCGGGAACGACCATATTTGGAGCTATCGCACGGATATTACGTTAAAATCTCGGCAACAGAGTAGATAATTTTGAGGTTTCTTGGATATCTCTCGTCGACATCGAGCCGGATTCTCACAAAATTCGGACCACCTGCGTGTACACTACTGGACTAGGGTTAGTGCTTCCAGTTTTCAAGTCTTGATTTTTGGTGGTTCACGAGATACGACCACCGGATCCTTCGTCCGTTTTTTGGCTGGCCTCGAGCAGTGTGCTTCCAGTTTCAAGTCTTGATTTTCAGTGGTTCACGAGATACAACCACCGGATCCTTTGTCCGTTTTTTGGCTGGCCTCGAGCTTGCCGTACTGGCTGATTATGGATGTTCTCACATTGGCTCATTTCCCTGCCCTAATCGTATCACAAACATCCTGCCTGCGGATCTTATCACGAAATCCTCCCTGCGGATCTTATCACGAAATCCTCCCTGATTTTTTTTAAATAAGGTACCGCCCTGCCTGGGAATATAATCCCCCTTTTGTAAACCAATTTGGGCTACATACGTTTTGCTGTGCCAAAAGTATTGTGCTAAGCTATGCCAAGTTGCGCGCTACTCTGCTGAGTTGTGCCGCGTTATGATGTGCCATGCCCACATGCCATGCTTTCCTGCTTTAGATAGTTTTTTCGTGGTCCGGCGCTGATACGTTTGATATGTACCTGGCTATCGATTTCTGCTTCCCTCGTTTATCTCTTTTGTTTTGATATGAGTGTTCCTTCTCGCGCCCCTCCCGATGCAATTTTGGCTGTGTAGGTATCTGGTTATGAGGTATATACCTGATGCAGTTCCCTTTTGCGCCCCTCGTCTCACATTTCCCCCCTCGAAAAAATGGTTGTGTACCCTTACGTAAATATCTGTATCCCTTTTTTCACGCCCCCCCCCCTGCCTGGTTGGTGAAAACCCAACGCGCTCCGTCCCGGCATTGTAGGGATGCGAGGGTCTATGGTCATACGACTACGGCCGTGCACAACATGAGTACACCCCCCCCCCCCCTGCCTGGTCGGGGAAAACCCGACGTGCTCCGTCCCAGCATTGTAGGGATGCGAGTAGGGTCTACCTATGGTCATACGACTACGGCCATGCATGACATGAGTACACCCCCAGGAGTAGGAACGGTTCTCCGTCTCGAAAGGGATGCGTGGTCAATGGTCAAATGACTGAGGCAAGCAACAAATGAGTACGCCCCCCCCCCTTGGTCTATGGTCATACAACTACGGCCATGCATGAAAATAAAGTACACCCCTCCCCCCCCTCTCTGTATTTAATATGTGTACCGGCCGTTTCATTTTCATGGTGTCGCGCGTGCAGGGCGTGGCTGTGCACCCCGACGACGAACGCTACAAGGGCTTCCACGGGAAGACGCTGGTGCACCCCTTCAGCGACCGAAAAGTGCCCATCATCCTCGACTCGGTGCTGGTGGACATGGCCTTCGGAACGGGCGCCGTGAAGGTGAGAGCCGGTTTTCATATAACGAAAACGGGAGAATGGGGGGGGGGAGGGGTGTACTTCATTTGAATGCATGGCCGTAGTCCTGTGACCATAGACCCTCGCATCCCTACAATGGGGGAGGGGGGCTATACGCGGTAAAGGCATACGCGGTAAAAGCAATAAGAGGCTGTGTGAGTGGGGGGGGGCTATATTATACGCGGTATGGTAGAAGCAATACGATGCTGTGTCGGAGAGTAAAAGAAGAAGACTGGGTAAGGGGACTCGTAGTACGGTAAAGTTTGAGGCTTTTGTCAAATAGGAAGCTTTTGCCTATTCCCGAAGAGGGTACACGCGGTAGAGGCTATAAGATGCTGTGTCGGAGAGCAAAAGCAGAAGACTGGGTAAGGGGATAATACGGTGAAGTTTGAGGCTTTTGTCAAATAGGAAGTTTTTACCTATTTCCGAAGGGTACACGTAAAAACAAAAACAAAAAAAACGACACCCCGGCTACCCATTTTCGAGACGCAGACAATGGGGGTATATATTTACGTACTAAAAACTAAAAACAAGAAAACAGAACTTAGAACCCTTTCAGAACTGCGAAATTGTTCGACACTAATTCCAAGTAATCTGTCACCAAAAACGTGGGACCGGGCATTAAGGTGTTTACGAAAACAGAAAAATGAGTTTCGTAACTTCATCCGGAAATCCCACCCCCACCTGTTATGTTTTTTTGTTTTGTTGACCTTTTTTTGGAGTGTGGTTTTCGTTTTCTCTTTTTGCCGATATCCCCTGTGTTAGGGCCATTCTTATCGAGCAGCTTTTTTCCATCATTTCCAATTTTTTTTTCCGAAAAAAAAAGGAAATCTTGGAAATATTGGAAATTCTTCAGAGGGCAAAATGTTTGGAAGGCTTCACGTTCCAATAAATGGAAAATAAAATGGAAAAAAAGGAAATCTAAAAAATTGCGCGAAAAAAAACATGGAAATTTTGGAAAATTATGGCTCCGATAAGAACGACCCTTACCAGGTATGAACATGCCTAATTGCAAGAATGACCACTTCAGGTTCCAAGCTGAAATTCATCCTCAAAACGGGGGATTCAGTTATGAACGGGTTGAGACAACACTAGTGTCATACGTATCTCTCCCTTTCCCCCTCCTTCTCCTTCTGCTTCTCCGTCGCTGACCCATTTTTGTGCCACGGCAGATCACCCCGGCGCACGACCCTAATGACTTCGAGTGCGGCCGGAGGAACGGGCTGGCTTTCGTCACGGTCGTCGGCCTCGACGGCGCGATGAACGCGCAGGTACTATCATTTGGTATTATTACATTCGAGTACCAAAAGCGAAAATCAGGGCGAAAACCAAAGTCGAAGCGCTAATCGAAAACCGGAGTCGAAACGAAAAATAGAAACGAAAACCAGAAACGGACATAGAAGCGCGAAAATCGAAGCGAAAACCAAACGAAAAGCAAAAATCGAAGCGGAAATCGAAACCAAAATCGAAACCAAAAATCACAACGAAAATGAAGGTTTGCCCACGGTGGAAAACTGGCCGTATCAACGGTGGGTGTTTTTTTTCCCGAAATACTCTCGTAAAACTGTCTAAACTTGTGAAAACCAATCGCGACGGGGGGAAAAAAAACAAAAACAGGCGGGGGAGTTCGAGGGAATGATGCGCTACGACGCAAGGGTGGCCGTGGAGAAGTCCCTGGAGGAGAAGGGGCTGCTCAGGGGCAAGGAGCCGCACAAGATGCGTCTCGGGCTGTGCTCGAGATCGGGCGATATTATCGAGCCCATGATCACGCCTCAGTGGTGAGTAGTAAAGTACTATGAATACCAGGTGCCTGGTATGACATATTTTGAAGTAGTACGTACTCGTACCTGAAAATTCTACAATTTGATGTCTTACGCGTGGCCCGATTCGGTTCGGCTCGGTTCGGCTTAATTCGGTGTGGGACGTGTATGCTGTTGTCTTGTTTTTTACGGTAGTGGTCCCTCTATAATGCCGATGGGTCCCTCTATAGTGCCGGTGTGCGCCAGCCAACAATACCGGCACTACTCCGACTAAAGGCCCAATGGAGTGTTGTATCCGTGCCAAGCCATTTCACAGGCATTGTAGCGGGCAGCCAGCACTACTCAGCCGGCACTATAGAGGGACCACTACTGCTGTAGTGACGCTGGCCAGGTCTGGTGGGCGTATCGGTTGGCGTTCTGTACACACCATAAAACGACGAACCGTAGTCCATAAAACGGTATGCCGTAGTACATAAAACGGTGAACCGTAGTAAAACAAAAACGGTGAAAACGAACCTGAGTAGTTACAATAGGAGTCGAGTCTTGTGCCGTAGCGTTTGTTGCCAGATCACGGTACAGCGGAAGTACCTTTGCCTGAGCGCTGCCGGTCATAATGTGTTTTTCTGTGTCTTGATATTTCCGTATACTTACGCTAGTGTATGTATATGCCGGCAAATGGCGAAGCGAACACCCGGTATACCGTTTTTTGGATAATGCCATTTAGTGGTGTGTGTACGTACGTGAGCCATGGTGTGTGGTGTGGGGGTGGAGCCGTGCGCTCTTATTACAAGTATACGTGTTGCTGTTTTTGTTGTTTTTGTTTTGTTGAAGTTGTTGTTTTTGCTGTTGCTGTGTTTTTTTTTTTTTTTGAGCGTTTGTTCGTTTGCGTTTTTCATTGTGTCCGTCCGTCTGTCCTTCTTATCTTCCTCGCTTTCGTTCCAGGTACGTGAAGTGTGATGGCATGGCGAAGAGGGCCGTGGATGCCGTGAAGAACAAGGAGCTGAGGATAGAGCCGCCCATGCACGAGAANAAAAAAACAACAGCTGTGAGCTCGAGGATTTCGTCGAAGCTCATCTTTGCTAGCTGAGTGTAATACTTCGATCGCGCGTACTTACGGATTTTATATGTCCTCATGTAGGATGTACATCCGGTATGAGGGGGACACAATCTGAGGCTGTAGATATATGAAAATGTTTGCCCCCCCCCGGCGCTTTCTCACCGAGTCCCCGAGCATGGTCTCGAGACGGGTGGTGGCGACGACCAGCTCCTCGCCCTCCTCGCCGCCTGACACGCGGTAGGCGAAGTGGGTCATCGTGCCGAACTCGTATTTCGGCTTGGCCGTGTGCCCCGGCACGGCGAGGTAGGTCTTGCCCTCCAGGTCGATGTGGTCCACCTGATACGGTTCGTGTGTGTTGGTTTATTTTATTTTATTTTATTTTATTTTTTAATCTGTAGAGAATGTGTATGTGTGTGCGCGTGTTTTTTTTTTCGTTTCAAAAGCCCTTTATATGAATGAATACCGCTGCATACAAGAATAGTCCCGACTCTCTTGAAATTCCAAAATAGTTTCTCCCCCAAGCAAATTGGGTGGCATGTTGTTTTTTTTCTTCTATTTGTTCCGTTCAAATTTTGGAAATAACTTTTTTTTTTAATTTAACTTCTTGTATCTGCTGCAAACATAATTCCCACTCTCGTACTCTATCCCAAGCCATTTGTCCCCGAAGGGCATTTATGAAGAGGTTAGCCCTTGGGGTATTGTCAAGCTTATTGTACTCTATTTCCAGGTGATTTGTGGCCAAAAAACGTGGGAGGGCATTTCTAGACGGGTTAAGGCCGACCAGTCGCTTCGCTCTCAGCTTGCTCGCAGTTTTTCTCTCAGCTTCGCCCTCAGCCGTGCTGGCGGCAATCTGAAAATTACTATTTCCCATGGAGAATTGTTAGTTTTCCTTCAGACAGAGCACGTTGTTACTGTAGTTTAGCGCGAGTTATTTTGATCCGGGTTTTTCGCATATTCAGAGCGTTTTTTAGTTTTTTTAGTTTTCGTTGTCCTGGTTCGATTTGGTTTCGTCTCTCGTGTCGACGTCTGGTATGCTTTATTAGGTTGCTTGCAAGATAATGGCCTGCAAAGAAACAACTAGGTTTGTACCCTACCACTACTACTACTGCTACTACTACTACTACTACTACTACTACTACTACTACTACTACTACTACTACTACTACTACTACTACTACTACTACTACTACTACTACTACTACTATTACTATTACTACTACTACTACTACTACTACTACTACTACTACTACTACTACTACTACTACTACTACTACTACTACTACTACTACTACTACTACTACTACTACTACTACTACTACTACTACTACTATTACTACTACTACTACTACTACTACTACTACTACTACTACTACTACTACTACTACTACTACTACTACTACTACTACTACTACTACTACTACTACTACTACTACTACTACTACTACTACTACTACTACTGCTGCTGCTGCTACTACAACAACAAACAGTACCATAAATACTGCCGTGGTACCCAATAAATCTATTGATACGTCGAGGACGCCTTACTCCACTCTACCATCGGGGACACACACACCACAACACCACACAATCCCCACACACCACACCTCGTACCATCCCACCCAACCCCACCCCACCGCACCTCGATGTCCGAGATGGCCGACTTGAGCGCGCAGCTCCAGTTACCCATGCGCGTATCACGGTAGATCAGGCCAGATTCGTGGAAACGGCAAAACGCCTCAGTCACAGCGCCTGTTCATTCACGATTCACGGTTCAGGACTCATGGTTCATGGTTGTTTCATGCATCACGCGTCATTCTTCGTTCATCGTTCATCATTCATGCTTCATCATTTCGTCGCCCACGGTTAATCGGTCATCGTTAATCGTTAATGGTTCGTCGTTTATCGTCCATCGTCGATCGTTCAGCAGTCATCGTGGTATCGTTGATCGTTCAACAATTATCGCTCATCGTTCATCATTCCTATTCCACCATTCATTGGAGGCGGAGGGGGCGGGGTGGGAGGGGGGTGGCATCTGTTCAAGGCTGCCTTTCGTGCTCCAGAGAGGCTATATTGTAGAGCTAAACGTAGAGCTATAGAGCTAAAGAAGAGCTACGAAACAAAATCAGTTGTGTTGTTGCGTCCTGTTACGAGCATACCGGTATCTATGATGTTGCAAGTATTAATAGTAATAGTTGTGCTCACGTGAGAGGTTTGCGTCCATCGTGAACGCCTCCCTGGTCCAGTCGACGGAAGACCCCAGCTTTCGGATCTGGTTCGTAATCTTACCGCCGTACTCGTCCTTCCATTGCCAAACGCGCTGAGAAAAATAATAAGAAAAAACACACGTATCATACCGGAAACAAAAACAAAACAACGTCAAACACACAAAAAAAACAAGAAAAACAAAAATGTGTGTAAGGATTACCTCAACCAGGAGGAGGGACGACAACGATGAAAAGAGTGTAGGATAGCAAAATGAAGGCGGGCCGAAACAACGTTAAAACACTTGACATAAAAAAACAACAACAATGAACAAAAACGAGCGATAGGATAACCACCTTTTTACGCACGAGAATAAAAGGGGTTTTTGCACAGGGTAAATGATTCATACGCCGGAAATATCACGATTTACCTGTACGAGATCATCTTAGAATCTACCCTGCCATTATTACATACTTCGAAGTATATACGTATGTTGTGCAGGACCTGGTGCTAGTTCAGCTTCGTCTCAACCACGGACTGCGACATATACCAACACGCAGATCGGACCGCTACCTTATACGTACCAGGTACAGAAAACAAACAACAACGGAGGACCATAGTAAATAGGACCAAACATTTTTAATTAAATTTTTTTCTTTCCATCCCATTTATTATCTTCGCCCTTCCTTTCTCTCTCCTCCCTAGTCGTAACTTAGATCCGGGGTCACAAAGTAGGCTCCTCTCCCTCCTCCCCCACTACGGTTCTTGCCTTGCGTTTTTATCGCGACAAGGCTTCAGCTTTTTCTTCCCTCGTCGACTCGCATCGAATTGTGCCTACCCACGCTACTATCAATAGGCGCTCTCAGCAGTTGATTCCGTTTTTTTATTTATTTTTGCAAATAAACTCAAAAGTCCGACCCACGTGAGATTCGAACTCCCGAGAACAACTCTTGGAAGCGTTCGAGGTTACCACTAGACCATCGGGGCGACCGATCATTGTTAGCAAAAATAGGTAAATAAATAGGGTATTGTGTGTACCATAGGTCCCCTATTTACTACAGTCCCCCGAAATACATACCAGGTGCAGAAAACGAAAAACAAGCTACAGCAGTACTACGTACCAGGTACGACAGAAAATAAATAATAAGGCCTCCGTACCTTGACGAACTCTTCTCGCCCTAGGTCGTGCCTGGTGACATTTTGGTCCTTCTTGAGCTTCTTCTCCACCACCGATTGCGTGGCGATGCCGGCGTGGTCGGTGCCCGGGACGTACAGCGTCGCGTGTCCGAGCATGCGATGCCACCTGGTTTCGGTTTCGTTGTCGGGATCAATGTGGAAGACAGGTAGCCGCAGCAGCCGCAGCAGCAACAGCAGCAGCAGCAGCAGCAAGCACGTCGACAGTGTCAGGGCGCTCGCTTTCTCTCGCCCGTTGAGACAGAGATTGGGAGGTATGTTTAGCTATGCTGTTAAGTGTGCTGATGCTGCCGCTAGTGCTGCTGCTGCTGCTGGAAGTGCGCTGCTGCTGCTGGAAGTGCGCTGCTGCTGATGTTGTTATTGCTGCTGCTCCTGCCGCTGCTGATAATGCTGTGACCGCTAATGATGCTGCTGCCTGAAACATGCCAGACACTCCAACACAACCCCCAAAACTATCTTCCTTTCGGCCGCCGATTCGCAAAAAACGATCGCAAAACCGGTCATCGAAGCAAACCCCTCCCGACTGCCAGAAATCAACTATCGACCGTGTTCAACGGATATCATCGACGGTAGCTTGCAAAGCATGCGTCGACCCCCCACCCCACCCCCCCATCATGACATGACATGAACATGAGTACACCTTCCCACCCTCTCCCTCGCCTCTCTCCTCTCCCCCCCCGCCCCCCTTCCCTTCTCCTTTCCCCCCCATCCCCCCCACCCAAACATCCCTCTCCTCTCCCCCGTGATGCTAATCTCCGACACTGTCCACCGCACAGCGTCCTAGTATCCCATTATCCAATTATACTGCAGACCGTGTCCTCTACGGCGGCCGTGAGAGCGTGTCCCAGGTGCAGAGAGCCGGTAACGTTCGGCGGCGGAATAACCATGATGAACTTCTCCTCCTCCGGCATGCTCTGCGCCAGGAAAGGAAAGGAAACGAAACGATACAAAACGTACCAGCAATCCGTGTAAAACAATGTTGTTGTACGGCACGTACTTGCTGAATTGATTTGTAACATCCCGTAATAAACCCTTTACTGAGGCAATGTACATGGGTGGGGGGGGGGAGAAGGAGGGGGTGCACTCATGTCGTGCATGACCGTAGTCGTATGACCATAGACCCTCGCAGCCCTACAATGGCGGGACGGAGCACTTCGGGTTTTCACCGACCAGGCAGACATTGCTTGCACCAAGCACGAAGCGCCGTGAGGTGTTGGGCGAGTCGCATGAAGGGTGGGCTACATCCTACTAAGAACCCCGCCTCTGAGGCGGGGTTGGGAGGGGGGGGGGCGTACTCATTTGTTGCTTGCCTTAGTCATTTGACCATTGACCACGCATCCCTTTCGAGACGGAGCAAGTTGAGAGGGGGGGGGGGGGGGGGGGGTGTACTCATGCTGTGCACGGCCGTAGTCATATGACCATAGACCCTCGCATCCCTACAATGCCGGGACGGAGCGCGTTGGGTTTTCACCAACCAGGCAGACATTGCTTGCACCAAGCGCGAAACGCCGTGAGGTATTGGGCGAGTCGCATGGAGGGTGAGCTGCATCCTGCTAAGAACCGCCTCTGAGGCGGACTTGCATATGGACGACAACTTCAATGAGTTAATTTAATTTCTGGTGTGGCCACTTCCGGAGACAGCAATGGGTTTTACTATGTAACTGCCTCGCGGACGCCTTACCATATTAACACTACGTGAAACGACCATTCCCCTTGTGCGGAACAAAGGTTCTCCACCCCGCACAAATGATCTACTCGACCGCCAGCTTTGGTGACCGCCAAAAAAAAATAACAAAAAAAACGGCACCCTGGTTGTCTAGCTCACGCAGCGAGTGGCGTGTTTTACAGCGTCGTTGCCAACCGACGCCAACCCAACCTATAAATATAATATATTTATAGGGGTGGGGTGAGGGGGGGGGGGCGTAACGCATCAACTCACCGCCGCCTTCGCAGGGTCACACTTGTAGAAACCCGCCGCCTCCCAGTACTCCTGCCACGCGGCCTCCACGTAGAGCGGCTGGTACGTCGCCGGCATCTCCCCCGACACGTCTTTCTTAGTCCCGTCGCGCGGCCCGTCGTAGGTCGCGATAACCTAAGCGTGCAGCGTGACAGGTAAAGGTGGACAGATACGGCGCAACGGACGTGTGAGCGAGTTCGTAGCCGCGGCGGGGTGGAGGGAGATTATTCTGCAAGCGATCCGGGCGACATGCACATACATCGGTCGGTCTCTAAATATATGTATTTTTCAAGCAGCTGTACGAGAACGCACGTGCCGGCGCAGAGCAGTATGTGTACAAGTTTCGCCTCGCTTCTTTTCGTTTCGGGTCGGTTCGTTCAGCTCCGAAACGTTTCGCTCCGGTCCGTTCAGAGTTCCGATACCTCCCGAAACGTCACTTTACGTTCCGTTTCGTTCCATCCCACCTCGTTTCGTTTCGCTTCGTTCCATTTAATTTAGCCCCCCCCGCCACTGCCGCCGCGCAATGCCACCATGCCATACCACGTCATGGCTTTGCCATGCCCTGCCAAAAATACTACACGTAAGGTGTTAAATTTATTATTCATGTCATGGTTAGTGCTGTATGTGTTGTGCCACGCTGTGTCGCGCTTGGTCGCCCGTGCCCTCCCAAACTATACACTGCTGCGTTACGCCGTTACTAAGCCATGGAGATTGTGCCACATTGTTTGTGTTGTGCCGCTCCGTGTCGCGCCCTGCCACCCGTGGCCCGCCAAACTACAGCAGTGTTAAAGTCGTTACTGAGCCATGGGGTTGTGCTACGAGTAAGGTTGTGTTGTGTTGTGTTGTGTTGTGTTGTGTTGTGTCGCGTAACGCGTCACCCACCTCCGCCTTCTTCTCCTTCTTCGGCTTGTCGGAGCTCGACGCGGGCGGGTTCCACTGCTTCTTCTCCTTCTTCTTGCCCCCTCCCTTAGCCAGCTTCTTCATCGCATTCTATAAATATCAATATACAAAATAAAAAACAACAACACATTTTTCGTTCCCCAACGATGCGCCCACACCACCACCGCCGCCGTCGGATAAGGTCACCGTCGGTAAAGACCGCCGTCGGAAAATTCCGCAGTAGGAAATTTCCGCCGTATATGGGCAATTTCCGCCGTCGGTAAGGACCGCCGTCGGGAAAATTCCATTGTTGAAGAATGCCGCCGTCGGAAAAGGAACGCCGTCGGAAAGAGGCCGTGCGTGAAACGAGGGCAGAAGAAAGAAAACAGCGAAAATGAAACGGTAAGCATACAGACACGATAGTGGTATATACGAACGGTAGAAAAGCAGCAGGCATACAATACCACACGCATGACTACCAGGTACCTGGTATGTATTATTCATGGAAGCAGGCTCTATGGACACATGGGACACCTGGGTTGGACGCTTGGTCCACGGACGCTGTCACGAGCCGTGGGATTGAGTGCGATGATGGAACATTCTAGCCAACCACAGGTACGATCGGGCGCTGGCCAATCAGAGGGAGGGCCAGGAAGCCTTTTCCTGAATGCAACATGTAGTGTACCTATACATCGCTCAAAAGCAGGTGTGAGTGTTACCGGTCCCGGTTCGCGAACGGTTCGCAAATCGATACACCAGGTTCTCGGAAAAAAACGCGGCTCTTGAAGGTTTGGTAACGGCCCCCGAATAGACACACCTCCATAGATATATTGGAAACCCCTCCTATTCACGCCTTTTCTCAACGGGATGATAGCGATCCACCCCCTACCGTAATTGTTTGCGATAGCGATTCTTGAGTGCGGTTCTCACAATTGTTCAGTTTGCGGTAATATTATACCGGTATATATACAGGTTCGCACTCGAAACTGCGTTAACACGAATCCCTGCTCAAAAGCCTTACACGAACGATGTAATACCAATGTTTTGGCTTTGGCCTATTCATTCTACATACGGAAGACTCTTGAACGGAAAAGTAAGGATCATTTTGGTATTCATATCGACGACTAAACGTTCCTAAAAATTCCGTCCAGAGTTGTATAATAAAACACATAGCTGTTCGAGAACCCGCTAGCGCGAGCAAGTCACGAAATCACCCAGCCCGCACCTTGGAGAGCTTAACACCCGCTCCGTCCACTCCTGCTGCTGCTGCTGCTGCCGTTGCGGCTGCCGGTGCTGCTCCCTCCGCCGCCTCCGCCGCCGGTTTTGGGGTTTCTTGCAGGGCGGGCTCCGCCTGCGAGGGACAGCAAGGTAGTATATAGATGGTGCACGGGGGAACACATGTTATTAAAAAAAAGGGGGTGAAAGAGTGCTACATATTATAGAGACGTCTGCTTTTGGGAGACATCACGTGTTTTGATTTTATCTCTCTCATTCATTCGCTCTCCGGCAGTCGGAGAATGTAGTCGCCTGCTGCTATGATCCTGCTGCTGCTGCTGCTGCTCCACTTGGTTTCACGTGTTTTTATACTGGTGGTACATACTGACGCTGCAGTTGCGAGAGACGTGCAGCAAGACAGCAGCACAACCCGTTTATAACTAACTTACTGCTGCAGAACTACACCCGGGTTTTGGGGAACAAACTACTTGAAATTAGACTACTAACAGTAGGGTAAGTTTTGCAGCATATACGAGTAGAAGGGTTAAACGACTATTAGTACAAGGTAAATATTACTAGGTACGTACGTATAATAGCCTAATACCTGGTAGTCTATAGACTACATAGTCTACGTAGACAAAAAAATGGTGCAGCCATCTGGGGCCTGGAAGTACGCACCGACCAGAGACAACGCAGTACCAGGAGCAACAGCACCACAGAGGCCGCACAACTGCACCACACGAGCTGAAGCATAACCAACTGCTTGCTGGAACTGATGGCTCGGGGGGCGAAGCGAAACCACAGAACCACTGCCGGTGCTGGTGCTGGTGCTACTGGTCGTGCTACTGCTTGCTGCTGGTAGTGGCGGTGGGCGGTGGTGGAAACACTTGGGTAGTGGTGATGCTTGGTGCACAAGTGCACAAGCAAGTGGGTGCTCGAGAAGGGGGGATTCACGTCCAGCATTATGGAGACGGGACGCCTCGAGATCACTACAACACCGTCCGTGACTTGCTTCTCGCTTCTCCCGTACACACCACGAGAACCGGTTCCGTCAGTACGTATAATAGGGACTTCGTGCTCGCTGTGATACTGCAAGAGTGTCTGTAACGTAACTACGGCACCTACAAAATGGCCAACAGCCAACAGCACCAGGATTAGAACCAAGCACCACTTATTAATAGTATATACCTTGAAACGTTGCTTGCATCTTACAGCATCCACGGCAGCTGCGTGCAATGCGGGAGTTTTTCCGATTTACAGCCAGACTCCTATACATAAAATAAATGAATAGATCTACGTACAGCAGTACTCCCGGGCGTCCGTAAAATGTAAGACGTCGAAACACACTTGTTGTCGGAATACTCGTCGTAGGCAAGCAACCACGCGCGAGCTACGCTTCTCGACGGCTGTGTAGTGTTTTGCGTCGCAGCTGCTGAGATAGGTAATCCCCTCACAGCAAGCCCACCCCCCCTCTCTCTCTGTGTGTGTCTTACGTGTACGACTAGCACGAGACTACGAGCACAGACAGGAGCAAGCTTGAAGCTTGCGTCTTCCTCGGCATCTTTCACGTACCCCGGACCAAACGTACACTCGCAGTGGGCAAATTGCACCAGACAAACGCACGAAAGCAGCGCAATGCACTGCCCCAGCCACGATGCTCCGAACTTGGTGAAGGCCAAGCCGACGAGCAAACGGGAACGCTGTCAAGGACGATCGAATGCCCACATAGGAAAGGGGACAGGTATATATATCTCCGTGTGGGAGAAGCCTTTCTACGTTCCTCTTGCCCTGTGCGTTCCCGGCTCACACCCTGTCTTGCCTGCCTGCCTGCCTGCCTTCGTTCGTTACTGCTTACTCACCACGGCCGCTTGCATCTTATCCGTCGCTTCTTGGAGACCGGACATCCTTTGGTTCTCCTTTCCTCTTTGCCCCTGGCTTGTGTGCGTCTATCGCTCACACAAGTTGGCTGCTTCCGTCTGGCTTTGTTCGCGGCGCAAGCAAAGGGGTGCCACCGCCAACCGCACGTTCCTCGCTGTGTTTCTTACCAACATGTCCGGAAATGTAAAAAACACTTTTGTATTCACATTTATATTTAAAAGTATCTTATGTTTTCGGACATTGTGCTGTGATGTTTATAGGATGGAAACCAGAACGCCACTAGAACCTATCGAAACCCTTACACCACCGTTACGATAAGGCTCCGAGAACACTCGCCCGGCGCTCGCGGCGGGGTGGAGCAAAGACGGGGAATTTTGTATCACCTCCCTGCCTATCTGTCTCTCAACGGCGAGGGCCCGCGTGTGGTGGAAAAAGGGAAAGCACGCGGGGCCTACAGAGAGAGCGCACAGAACAGCAAATCAGGACAAATTGCGGCCGAAAAATAGTTTCATCTTTTTGAACAGCAGGAGAGCAGGAGCAGCAGCAGCATCAGCAGAAGCGGAGCAAGCAGAGTCGGGGCGTGCGATATGGTGAGTTGACTGGCCGCAACCGGATGTACACAGCAGTAGCAGCACGAGCGGACGGATCGCGTCCAAGAGGCAGTGATGCACACAGCAGCAGTAAGAGTATTGGTACTATTGTGGTGGTCATACGTTCTTCCACGCATAACTGGAACATACTGCTGTTGCGTTCGTATACATACCGTCTACGAGTATTGAGGGTGTACTTTCGGTGTGTACAAGCGCGCGACGCTATGCCTTGATGCTTTGAGTGTCTGTCTCAGAGAGCTTTGCGACGTGATTTGCTGCTGTAGTAGACATGTTGGTCGTGGTCGTGGTCGTGATCGTGATGTGTTCTTCCATACAGCATAACTTGTATTAGTCTAGGGGTACTGCTATGGGTGTACTCCTGTACCTTTACCACGAGTGCGGAACGCTCCGGTGGCTTGATGCTTGAGTGTCCTCTCAGAGAGGTTTGCGGCGTGCCAGTACGTGTACGAGAGCTATTAATAGGTGGCATCCTCGTATCTTTCGGTCTCCCAGTTACGCGTCTATCATTATACGGAGCATACAGCAGTACTATCAGCGGTATGCCTGGTACAGTATTCGTATTTGCAGCGGTAGACTTCGCTGTGCATTGATAATATCAGAGCTGCAGCTGATCGTTGTACGTAGCATTTATATTTTTTACGGTACTCATGACTCGTGACTGCGGTCCCAACATTGGTGCTTCGGGAAGGGCTGTTATAAACATCTCTCTTACTCCTCTCTTTCCCGCCCCTCCTCCCCCCTCGCCTCCCCGACTCGCACTGGTTGTTTTCTGCTGCGGGGTGTGGTGCTTCTTTTTGGGGCCACTACGTGTGCGTGCGCGTGTGTACGCGTGTGTGCGTCTGCGTGTGGGTTCGCTCTTATTATCCCAGGAGCCCCACCCAGACGACGACATCGACCCCCCCCGCAGGGGGGGGGTGGTGCGGTGGGACGTCTTCGGCCTCTTACTCGGAGCGGTCGCGCTGCTCCAGCTCATGGGGATGGACTGCTTCGTCTTCGGCCGCGGTGGCGGAGGCGGTGGCGGAGGTGGGGGCGCGGGGGGAGGGGGGGCGCTCCGCGCCCTTTGGGGTAGGATGGGGGGGCTCCGAGCTTTCGAGGGGCTGCTGCAGGGTTATCCCAATCTTTGGGCATGGCAGCAGCAGCAGCAGCAGCAGCAGCAGCCGAGGGAGGGGGAGGGGGGGGAGGAGGAGTGGGGGGAGTGGGGGCAACAGGGACAGGGGCGGGGAAGGGATAGGGACGCTGCCGAAGATGCTAAAAATGAAGAGCGGCGGTGGGAATCGGGGGTTTACGTGCCGACGGTGAGAGCGGATGAACTTTGTGGAATGAGAGTAATTTCATATTTCGTAAGAGAGTTATAAGCCAGGGGCGGGCAGGACCCGAGAGGGGAGGGGAGAGGAGGGGAGGGGGGGAAATGCGTAGGTGCTACGTGCATCAACAGCTACTATATTGTTACTACGTAGCGAATGCGAGTTTGAAACGTATACAGAGCCAAAAGACAGGGACCGCTTTCGAGCTGGCTGAAGCCGGATTGTACTGGGGTTATACAGGGACATTACGACCGCCGAAATCTGCGACCGATATCTACGATCAGATACGTGCCGTCCACCGCCTACCAACTACCACATACGCACACAATTTGACGACAGTTACCAATAACCTGCTGCCCGAATTCCTAGCGACAGCTATACTATCTTAGGTACGCACTGAAAGCTGCGAACGCCGTCGCTAATATGGTAGTGTCCTGTACCAGATGTAATGCTTGCGTCTTTTTTAGGTATGTGGGACATGGGGCATGGCGGCGTGGGGGCTGGGACCGCAGCACCAGCTGCTACGGCTATTTACGGTTGTGCGTTCTTTATACGCACTACGTAGTGATTTGATGGACGGGATGCATGCCTCGTCCCAGCAACGCTTTGCGCTTCGTGGCGTGTAGAGTGTGTTTTAGCACTTGCTGCGTACCCCTGGTCAACACGGTGGTGCCTCGTGCTTTTTCGCGTTCATGTTATATGTCATGTTCTCGTACGCCCGATGCTCTCAATTTAACTCATGCTCTCGTGCTGCCATTCTGTGGTGCTCTCATGCTGCCATGCTGTAGTGCTCTCATGCTGTCACGCTCGCGAACGAGCAAAGTATGTGAGAACGTCATCATCATCATCATCATCATCTCATCGTTATCGTCATCATCTTTGTCGTCATCGTTGTCATTATCATCTTCATCTATCATCATAGTAATATTCACCATCATCATCATCATCATCATCGTCACCATCATCATCATCATCATCATCATCGTCATCTTTATCATATATCATTGCCATAATCATCATCACCATCATCACCATCATCACCATCATCATCACCACCATCATCATCATAATCAAAGCTATCATGTTATGGTACAATGAATCGTAACATGCCCTCCTCGTGCTCGCAGCTCTCATCATGCTGCCGTACGACGCTTGTCGCTCGTTTTTTTCAAACTGATTTTCCTCCAAACCTGTCCCAACGCGTGCAGGAGAGGGACATCGAGGAGTTGCTGGAGCCCCTGGAGTCTCGGTGCTTCACCTACCTCCCCTCCGATAGGGGGATAGACTTCGACGGGAACGGTAGCCACGCGCTTCCCTTCGTGTTCCAGTGGTGCCACAAGGGCAGGGCCACCATCCGCTTGGAGAACAACCGAGACCGACGGGTACGATATGATATGATATGTTATGGTATGGTATTATTTGAGATGGTATGATATGATATGATACGGTATGATATGGTATGACATGATATGATGATATATGATATGGTATGGTATGGTATGGTATGGTATTATATGATATAATATGATATAATATGATATGGGTATGATATTATATTGTATGGTATGATATGATATGATACGATATCATATGATATGTTCTGGTATGGTGTGCTATGATAAGTTATCTTTATACCAGGTGTATAAAGGCCCATAGTAAAGAGTATAAAATAAATTCAAATTGGAAAAAAGAAAATTCAAATTCGCTTTTCATTGGTCAACACACGCACCAGCATCAAAGATTAGGATCTTGGGGTATAATCAATTTGAATTGGACGGAAAAACCAAGAAGGTCCCAGGACCTTTTTCTGTGTAGAATTCAAATCAGCTTTGGGAGTTGGGCGGACTTGGACCGGCATGTCCACGGTCCCCGCTACAACCTGGCGATTTCTTGATCGCATCGATGACCACGACCGAGGCGACAACGCGTGAACCACGACGCGAGGCCACCGGGACAGCAGCCGCGCCCACGCCTACAGACCATAGCACATCGTACCCCGGCGGTGGCGCCTCAAAACCAATCATGGCGGTCGCAATCCCAACTTTTCAACCAGCTCGATGTGCCAACCCGACCAAAAATCGAGTGATCGACGCAAAAACAGCAGGATACGCTCAAGACTTTGATAGCACCGTCGCCGTCCCTGTCTCGCCCGTGGCGTGTCAGGGATCCCTACGCCCACCCAGGAGACCCTAAGAGAGATAGCTTCCTAGGCCGGGCGGGCAAAAGCAAGAGTATGCTTGCGTTGGCGCGCACGCGCCGACGCATGCCTTCGCTCTCGTCGTCTCTCGTCGTATTTTTTCGCCTGAGCGTTGTGAGGCGTGCTGCGTTTTTTCGATTTCAGAAATATTTGAACAAGCAATTCACTATTCCCCATAGGACGCAAACCAGTTTTTGCTTGCGGAATCACATCCAAATAGGATTTTATTTTCCAAATTGAATTTTCTGCTGTCTTCGTTAAGATGGGCCTTAATATCGTGTGTTGTGATATGATATATATGAAGTGGCATACTTGATATGCTATGCTATTATATTATATGCTGTGACATATTTTTATAGTATGTTATGATACATTCTCGTGTGATATTGTTTGCAATGGTATGCTATGGTACGGCTTGTTTTATTTTGTGATGTTGATATTTTTGAGATTGGTGTGGTATGCTAATACGATATGAAACAATGTTGGTGCTATTTATATTGTAGGAGTTTGAGAGTCTATTCTGGACATTACATTTTAGAACGTTGTTGATATTTTATGTGCTATGACTGATATGCCATGGTGTGCTGTCGTTGATATGATTCATGCCTTCTATTTTATGATGATATACACAGACGCGCGGGCGGAGACCATAGATCGGGGCCTAACACCATGGAAAAGCGACTCCTCGTTGCGTGCTTAATTTCCGACCTGTCGGCGGTCCACAGTGCTTCGGTATCGCTTCATTTCTGTCGTTGATTTTCGTTTCTCGGTTTGTTTTCATTTAGTAGTTTTGTCGAGAGTTTTTGTTTTTTCATTTATTTTCGTTTTTTTTTGTGTACGTGAATTGACCTTTCGCTTTCGGTTCTACTCCGCCTCCGCCCCCGCCTCTCTAACACCCGTTGTGTCCTTGTTTCTCTCCCCGAGTTCAATATCAACCACGCTCGCTCAATACCCAATACACATATACCAGGTATCCCCTACCCCTTGCCCCAACCACGCCTCCTAATGCCGGTAGCCCATAAAATATTTGTCACTGTAGGTACCGCTCAAAACCCACGGTTTCGTTTATCAATCTTCCAGCTCTTTATCAATATTGTTATTATTCATGCCACCCCCCCCCCTACCCGTTTTTACACTTAAATAAA
>MEHQ01000153.1:0-36452 GCA_008828725.1 Saccharina japonica | reverse complement strand
TTCCTCCGGTACCACCACGGAGCAGGGGTTTTGCAGGACCGAATGTGGCTACGCCGGCGTGCAAGACGTGGAGGACTGCACCATGGACGACCAGATGCCGAGCTTTTACCTTTCCGAGACCCTCAAGTACCTCTACCTTCTGTTCGACGAGGTGGGTGCAACATTTGCGGGAGTAGGGTGGGGAGAGCAACATGAGGCGAGAAAAAGGGGTGTTAGGTTAGAGTGGTGTGTGGTGTGGTGTGCATGCCTTCTTGTTTGGTGTCATGCCTTGTAGCCTCATGCCGTGTCATGCCATGCTGCCATGCGATGGAAAACGGAAGGGAGGAAGTAAGCAGGGTTCTGCACGTACTCGTAGGCCTGGGAGGAGGCAAGGCCTATTTCGCGGCGACCCCGGGTCGGAACGTGATCGTGCATCGTTGGACTAAAGCAGAGAGTTTCATCAAATTATTCATTGAAGTAGAGTCAAAGGGCGATGCGATGTGTCATCATATCGTATGCTCATCGCGCACAGACACGACGCAATAAACGGCGGCGGTAAGCCTCTAGCTGTTCAAGGGGGGAACGATGTCGCGCGATGGGACATCGGTATATATTTTCTCCAGGCCCCGCGGTGTGTCTTGGCTGCCCTTTTTCCGGCGACGTTTGTTTGTGTGGAGCCGAAGGAGCCACCGGAGCCTGTGTTTCGTCGAAAATATCAACCGCTGTCGCCGTCGCCCTGCAACTGACGCTCTGTCTCTTTTCTCTGTCTCTGTTTTTGTTTTCCTGTTTCCGTCTCTATCTCTGGTGGCTCTGTCCGTCTCTTTCCCCAAATGTATATCTCTGTTGTCGCTTTCTCTTCATCTTTGCCTCCCTGTCTCTTATCTCTGTGTCTGTCGTTGTTTCCTATCTCTGATCTCTGCCTCTATTTGTCTCTTTTTTCTCTACTGTACGTATATCTCTGATGTCTTTTCCCCTACATCTACTGTGTGTTCTTCCTGTCTTGTGTCTCGCGCGTGTGAAAAAAACCCAACACAGGACAACTTCGTGCACAAGGGAAACTACGTCTTTACCACTGAAGCCCACCCCTTCTCCATCGAGGCAGTGCGCCACGGCGGGCACTTTAGCAGGCAAGGCAGCCGGGCACCTCCCGAAAACCGCTTGCAGGAGAAACATCCCCGCTCCGCCTCCCAAGTCAACTCCAACGCCAACAACTCCGAACTCGAATCCGACGCCCACTCCGGTTATCACTTCAACCCGAACTCAAACTCAAACTCCAAATCAAAGTCCCACTCCGATTCCAACTTCAACCCCGATTTTGACTTCAACTCCAACTCCGTCTCCAGTTCGGACTCCAATTCGAACTCCAATTCGGGGTCCAATTCGGACTCCGAGTTGAACTCCAATTCGGAGTCCAATTCGGAGTCCAATTCGGAATCCAATTCGAAATCCAGTTCGAAGTCCCATTCGGAATCCAATTCGGAATCCAATTCGGAATCCAATCCGGAATCCAATTCGGAATCCAATTCGGAATTCCATTCGGAATCCAATTCGGAATCCAATTCGGACTCCAATTTGAAGCCCGACCACGTCTCAGACTCCGATTTCAACGCCAAATCGAGAGCCATTTCTGACTACAAGTCACCATCTCCACGAACTCCCAAACCTCCTACCGCCATCCCCGCCTCCAGACATGCCTCTGCTGCATCCAGCGAGACTGAGCCCCCCGCATCAGCAGCGGCGATCAGTTGGCTGAAGGCGAACGCGGGTGGGGGTGGGCATAGGGTTGGGGGTGGGGATAAGGATGGAGGTGGGAGTGAGGATAGCGGTGGCGGTGGTGGTGGTGGGGGTGAAGGTAGAGGTGAGGGTGGGGGCGCTGGTGGCAGCGAAATAACTTGGGTGGAGACGCGCATCGCTGCTGGGGGAGGGCACCGCGTGGGACCCTCGAGTTGGCGGGACAAACACATACTCTTCTGGGTCGAGGTATGTTACGAGGGCCTCGTTGGGTTTCATCGTGTTTGGTAGGCGGAAAGGGGGGGTGGGAAGTGGGGAGTGGGGCGTAGGGGTAGGTGAAGGGGTTAAGGAAGCGGCGGGGGGGGGTGAGGACCGAGTGAGTTACACGAGCAGCTGTTAGCGTGATACCTTTTTTCGTCTCTTTTCTCTTGCCACGTTTCATTTTCCGTGGCGGTTCGCCGTACCGTCGTCGTCAAACGCAGCTTTGTCGACTCTATAAAAGTTGTTTTCGGCCTTCTTCTCGAAAAGAGTTACCGACTCTGTGCGTTTCCTGTGCGGGTTGCACCGAGGGGCCAACGTAACCCCTGACAACCGACCGGTAGAGAAACGGCGCGGACTAGGGGTCAGGGGGAGGGGGGAGTGTACCCATGCCATGCATGGCCGTAGTCGTATGGCAATCGAGCCTCGCATCCAAACAATGCTCGGACGGAGCATGTCGACATTTAACCGACCAGGCAAGCATTTGCTTGCACCAAGTGCGAAGCCCCGTAAGGTGCTGGGCGAGTCGCATGAAGGGTGACCTGCACCCTACTAAGAACCGCTTGTGAAGGGGGGGGTGGGGGTGGGGGGAATCAACGCCGTGTTTCGTGCTATTCATCGGTTCCACGTATCAGATACCTGGTACCGGTATTCTGCATGAGCCTTTAGGATGACACAGTGCTTGCGTTTTTTCGAGCCCGCCCTGCGTGTCTTCCCCCCTCCCTCGTGAGAACGAACGCCTCCGATCTGTCACGGTGGGTCTATATATTCCGCCCCCCTGCCTCCCCGGCCGAGCGAAGCTGCCGTCGATTTCGGTGGCCAGGGTAAAGTTTTCCTCCATACTAATCTGACCGGGAGTGTAGTCCCAGTTTGAAGTATGATGTGAATATCAAGCGGGGATTATGTTATCGGCGAGAGTGGTATTGTTTTGTAAACGACGTAACCGACAAAGCATCGCCGCCGTCGCCGCTGCGGCCGCCCACCGCGCGTTTTGTTATTCCGTCCGCACGTTTTTTTTTGTTTTGTTCCGTTTCTTTTTCGCGGCAGGCCGGCCAAGCGGAGCTCACTAAGCGGTCTGAGCTGGACATCGGGGTAGTCGCCGAGCTGTGTTACCTGAACACTCTTTGGAAGGTGAAAAATGATATTAACTATTGTAGTGATAATAAACAACAAGGACAAACATAGTAAAAAACTAATAATATAAATAACTACTATCAATAGGTAAAGTGTAACACTACCAACCGTAGTAATTATAAAAATGGTATATTGGTAATACAAATAATAAGGCGCGGCAGAAAATTCTTGCGGTGGGGACGAGGCACCTCCTACCGTCGCTCCCCAACCTGACCCCCCCTTTTGAGGTACCTATGCTCATGTCATACGTTTGTGTGTAAATGCGAACTGTCGCGGAGGGGCGGCCGCTCGGCACTGATTGACCGTGCCCCTTCTCCTTTTTTTTTTTTTTTTTTCGTGGTTTCGTGCTGGTGCTGTTTGTGATGTTGTCCACCGCCTCGACAACCTCTCCCCTGTCAGATGTACACGGACAGGACGTGCCCGGTGATGGCTTGGTGGCTAGCGCCGCACGGCTACAGCCCCATCACTTTCGTCGACACGCTCACAGGTAAGAAGGCTCGCTCGCCCTCTGCTCTTTACTTCTTCGTGAGCACGCTAAGCATGCTGGGGAAGGTGACTGAACCCCCCCCTCTCCCCCCCCGGTGCTCCGTCTCGAAAGGGATGCGTGGTCAATAGTCAAATAACTAAGGAAAGCAACGTATAAGTACGCCGCCCCCCCGAGAGGATACGATAAGCAAGACGTTTCCATCTAATATACCAAGTATGGAAAAAACGTCATGAGCGCCAAAATGTTGGAGCTGTCTCTATAAGGAGTTGGAGCGGTGCTTTGTCTCAAAAGCGATGCGTGGTAAATGGTCAAATTGTAAGGCAAGCAAACAATGAGCACGCGGCTGCCGCCGCCCCATACTCGTATATACTGCTGCTGTGATGTTTAGTTATGGCTTCAACATGACCTGCTGCTGTAGTCGTATGTTTTGTTTTGCGTTACTTTATACGTGGTGCATCGTTTTTGTTTCCTTACTTCTTCTAAAAAGAGCGAGCGTTACTTCCGGTGCACGGCTAGGTAATTGGCCAATCACAAAGTAACGTGCTTCTGATTCTCGGACTCTCTGTCTGTCTGTCTGTCTGTCTGTCTGTCTGTCTGTCTGTCTGTCTGTCTGTCTGTCTGTCTGTCTGTCTGTCTGTCTGTCTGTCTGTCTGTCTGTCTGTCTGTCTGTCTGTCTGTCTGTCTGTCTGTCTGTCTGTCTGTCTGTCTGTCTGTCTGTCTTTGTTTGTCTGCCCTCCCGGATTTTGCTCCTGACAGTCGGAGGTCGATCACCCTGGCTGTCTCTCTTGGGCGGTCAAGTGGAGACAACGCCAATCACGCAAGAGCCCGAGGCGGAACAACGCGAACAAGTGGCAAGGAAGGCCGTGCTTTTGGACGGCGTCGGCGTGATTGAGGTGACAATCAGTCGCATCGGGATTTGCACTCCCCCTTCCCCAATCTAATAGGACTAGGCAATGGTCAATTTACCAAGGCAAGCAACAGATGGGTACGCCCCCCCCTCCCTCCCAACTGCCGCCCCGATATATGCAGATCCTTGACGTGTTGCGAAATATTTTTGTTTTCCGCTCTACTCTGGAACGCTTGGTGTCATCCATCGATTATATAGGAAACATTGTACCCTGGGAGGTCGTTCGTTTTGCGTTCTTTGCACACACGGACGGAAGTTGATATAGGACGTGAGCAAGCCGGTGGTGAACTTTTTCTGTACCTGTAGCTTGGTATCGACAAGAGACGCGCGCGCCAGATGAAACACGAACGCGGGTTTTGTTTCCTTGTTTTGGCTGGGGGGGAAACCCTGATAGAGGAGAAAGCCAGCATGGTTGGCGGGCGCCCACCGCACAAGTGGAGTGCGGAATATTTTTACGAGAGGGACGGGCGACCGCCGCGCAAAAACAGCGGTTTCATCGATCCGCTAGGACAGTCGTCCGTTTGTAAACCCGCGAGACTGCTGTTCAGCAAACGTTGCAGACGTTTGTTTGTTTTGTTTTGTACGATTTTTTTTTTCTTTCTTGTGTGTTGAATTGGTTTTGGTTGTTGTTGTAGTTTATGAGGCTGAGGCACGCCGGACGAAATAAAACGATACGATTAGGGCACTCTAACCCTACTCGTAATCCTACCCCTAACCAGAACGACGTTTTGTAGCCTCTGAGGCACGGTAAACCGATTTACCCCTTTCCCCCTTTCCGCGAATGCACGTTTTAAATGTCATACACAACTTCTACTGCTACAAAAAAGGTTGCCGTCGACGGCAATAACTTTGTGGTGTACCACCGGTCGAGCGGCGAGGGTCTCCGCATATCCCAGGCGTTCTCAGAAGGGGGGGGACCGAGCGTGCCGGGGGCGAAGGACGGCGCGGGGCCGATGCACGTGGTCAGCTACTTCCGACACTACAATATCACCCGAGAGGACGGGGCCGAAGCCAAAAGAGAAGCAGACGCGGAAGAAGGAGGGGAAGGAGATCATAGGGGAGAAGAAGCACATGTAGAAGAGGGGACTCGGGGCTGGGAGCGGGAAATGAGAAAGGACGTCGCGCGGGGAAAAAAAAGACCGGCAAGACGAGGCGTCGGAGTTCCCCAAGAAGGGGACATGGAGGGGGTTCCCGATTCGTTGTTGTCGTCGGAGTCGGAGTCGGAGTCAGAGTCGGAGTCGGAGTCGGAGTCGGAGTCGGAGTCGGAGTCGGAGTCGGAGTCTTCCACGAGCCGGCGGAAGGGTCTGGGGGGGCAGCAGCCACACGCGGCTCGCAGTCGCCGGTGGGCCTCCAACCGCTCGCGAGACGGCGGCGATATTTCTGCGAGCACGGCATCATCCATGCGAACAGTGCTCCTCACGAAAGAGGTGAGCCGGCGCGGTGGTGTGTTTTGAGAGTTCCAGGGCAGCGGGCGTGTGTGTGTTTGAGGGGCGAGAGTTTTTGGCGACCGTGATTTTCTTGCTGCTGTCGTTCGTGGTGGACGTTTTGTGTACACATCGATTCATATTGCAGGGGTTTGGGTACTCCCGTCTTCCTCGGGCGCCGGCCAGTTCTTGGTGCACACGGTGGTTTCGGCATGAGATTTTTGGCAGGTTTTGGCGCCCCTAGCGCGTGCCTGCCCGTTTTTTGAGAGGCAGTAGACTATTCACCCCGGCCAACGAGTTGAGGTGCGCGTGCGCCGCTCTTCTCCTTCGGCACCTCTCCCCCTTGGGGCGGTCTTTCGGTTTGTGTCGTGCGTGTGTGTGGGTACCTTTGGGTGGGGGCATCGTGCGATTGCGATGCTGCTGCTCTGGTTGGTTGATTTTTGACAGTTACACCTGGCTGGTCGCTTTGCGAATCGATTGTGACACCACCGATTCTGCCGACGGTTGCAAGCAGGGCCTGGCGGTGTACTGCACGTTCTCTCTGGCGGGAAAGGAGTACCCCTGCTCGGTCGCCACTTTCAGCCCCCCGGGGAAAGGAACGGCCATCATCCCCCCACTGTTCGCCCCCGTCCTTCTCTTGGAAACCCTCCTCGGACCGTCATCGCCTGGCGCAAACCGCTTTGGATGCCACTTTTCGGGGACGGCGGAGATGGAACTTCCCCGTGCCGCCGCCCCCGGTGATTCCGTGCGAGCGGCGGCTACGGAGGCTGCGCCGGAGGGGGCGGCTGCTCAAGGGGGCGCGCGCTCCAGGAACAACGGCGGGGGCGGGGCTGGCAGCAAGAGTGGAACAAGAAGAGGCAAAGCTCGGAGCGGCAGCGCTCGGAGCGGCGGCGGCGGCGGCGGCACCGCTGCTTCGGGCGTCGGTGGCGACTGGGCGACGAGCGGTGGGGGGGAGGCGGGAGGGGCAGGGGGGAGAGGGAGGAGGGGGAGAGGGGGAGGGGGAGGAAGAAGATGTTGATGTGTTTGCTTCGGTGGCTCACGTTTCCGTGACGCGCGGTTCCGGGGTGGGGGATGAACAGCAGGGGGGCGGCTTAGGCGGGATTTCAAGCGGGGCGGAGAGGACCGGGCCCGCCGTAGGGGGGAGAGAGGGGGGGTCTGGAAACGACGCCGGCGATGAACGTGGGGGCGGCGTGCTCTCGGGCATGATCGCTGTCGTGTTTCGAGGGGAGTGCACGTTCGAGCAGAAGGTGAGCTGCCTCCGCTCGACGGTACACGTTGTGTTTGGTGCGCTGGTGACACACGCCATTTGCCTGTTCTCGTTGTGCTGGCGTCGACGTCCGATGCAATGCTGCTGCTGCTGCTGCTGCTGCTGCTGCTGCTGCTGTTACTGTTGCTGCTGTTGCTGCAACCGCTGCGACGTGCGACGGGCGAATGTGCTTCGTTACTTTCACAATACAGGCACGACTGCCTCGTCTGCGCTTTCTTTGGGCGCGTGTTTTTGTATGTAGACGCCAAATCCGTGCCCGTTTATCTCCTAACGGTATATGCTCACACAGTAAAGTAAATGCTTTTGGTTAGTCAATTTCACCTTAAACATGTTTGGTTTTGTCCATTCCTCCCAGTTTAACCCTCTCTATTTTTTTATGTAGGTTGGGTTTGCGTTGGTTGGCAACGATGCTGTAAAGAAAGCCAACCTCTGTGTAAGCTAGACAACCAGAGTACCGTTTTTTTGTTGGCGGTCACTATGGCTGGCGGTCGAGTTATATTGTGCGGGGGAGAGAACCTCAATTCCGCACAAGGGGAATCATCATACAACGTAGTGCATAGTTGGCAAGGCATCCACGAGGCATTTACATAGGCATCCCCATTGCTGTATCTGGAAGTGGCCACAACGGAGACCGAATTAATTCATTCGATGCTGTCATCCATATGTAAGTCCGTCCCACAACCGGTTCTTAGTAGGATGCAACTCACCCTTTATCCGTCTCGTCGCCCAACACATCTCGACGCTTCGCACTTGGTGCAAGCAATGTCGGCCTGGTCGGTGAAAACTCAACGTGCTCCGTCCTGGCATTGAAAGGTGGCGAGGGTCTATGGTCACACGACTACGGCCATGCCTGACATGAGTACCCCCCCCCCCGTTCCTCCTTGCCCGTTCACCCTGTGCACATCCGTATTGTCCGTCCGCCTCCGCGCTGAATCAACCGCAGGCCATCATCGCTCAGGCGGACGGGGCAGTTGGGCTTGTGGTGGTCAACAACGAGCCTGGCGGGCACACGCTTGCCATGCCCGGCCACGGTGACGACGAGAATGGAGTTCTGAGTAGTGTGGACATTCCTGTCATCATGGTAAGGTCCGCGGCGCTGCTTTAGTTGTTGTGGCGAGCGGAGCGGTGTGAGCGCCAGAGCACCCGGGGTTGCCCTGCTGGCGCGGCCGGGGCAGGCGGAGAGTACACGGGGGGGGGGGGGGTACTGAAGTCGGATTATTCGAAAAATAAACATCCGGTAGTTATTTTCCGACTTCGCGACTTGGTAGTGTAGGCGTTCCGAGAAAACCGATCGAAACTGATGGGGATAGGGAAGGCTGTATTTCTTGGTCACGGAGACTTCGGAAGTCGCTGGGAGTTTAGGGCGCGGGTTACAGCTGATGATACGCTCAGTGATGGCTTTCGCTGACCTTCGGACGTACAGTATGGCCGTAGTATCGTCGCAGTGTCCCCTCCCCTCCTCGCGCCCGTCCTCTTGCGCACGTTTCCGCTCCCCTTTTTTCATGTTTATTTTTTGGTTGCTGCACATAATTAAGCTTGCGGGTTCATTTTGTTTTTCGGACATGGTTGCCGTGCAGGTGGAGAGCACTACCGTAAAGAGAGCGTTGCGTTCGCACAGGGGGTGCGATCGTTTTTTCAGTGAGCGCTCTCGTTTTTTTTTCCGGAACGAGAAGGGTTGCCAATACCGAACAAGGTGTTTTCGGAAAATTCTGGTCGAGAGCTCTCCGAAAATATAATGTTCGGACTTTTATTTATACCCAGCACCCTCACCGTTGTCGAGAAAACGAGCGCTGAAAAAACGATCGCACCCTTGTGCGAACTCATTTATTTCTCTTTTCGGCACTCCTCGGCACCCTTGCTCGTCCTGCCGCAGCCACTACTACCGCCGCCGGCCCACACTGTTGCTCTTAGTGGCGATGGCGGCGGTGGTGGCGTAACGATCCCACGCCCCCACGCCCGCACACCCATCTCTCCACTCGCCGTTTTCTTTGTTTGCGTCCGTCGCTCACGCAAAACGAATTCCGCGATACCAACACACGGCAGGTTGGAATGGAGCACGGGGAGGAAATACGGCATGCCTTGATCGACGCGGAGGCCGCCAAAGGAGCCCTTCATGCGCAGGTAGCATTCAGCGCTGGGGAATGATCTCCACCACGAGGATAGACAACAGCAAAAAAACTGCGAAGACGACGACGACTCTTCTACTACCTCCCCTTCCTCCCTCCCTCCCCCCTTAGTTCACTATGCTGGTCGGGCACACATCTTGCTGTGTGTGCGCGCCGGTTGTCTCTTTTTGGCGTAGAGCGTGGTTTGAGGCATTCTTATTCTCGCTAGCCGGTGTTGTTAGCGGTGGAGATGTGATCCGTTGGAGATGAAACAAAAAACAAATTGCGGTTGTCGCGCGCTGCGTCCGGTGCTGCCTTGGTCGTGGCGGTGAAGGACCAAACTTGCACGCCGTGTGGGCGCGTTCAAGAGGTCTACCGTTGGAGAAAAATTTCACGCAGAGGCGGAATCCTGTTTTGTTTTCTGGGGTCCACGAAAGGTCGCCCACGAAAGGTCGCAGAGACCTTAAGATAGCGTTTCGTCAGCTGGGGAGTTTATTTAACGACGGCGGAAGCGTCGTTATACCGGCTCGGAGCTGATGTGCCGATGTTCGCTTGCAACATGTTTTCTTGTGGTGAGTTTTCTCGTCTCGGGCAGCCTGACGAGCTCTACCCCCCCCCGCCCGGGTATATGCGTACTCCTCCCGGTGTGTGACATCGCTGCCGTGTGCAGTAGCGTGCGATCTGAGTGTCCGCTCGCCCCTCTCCTCCCGGCGGCGACTCGTTCGTTTTGTTTTCGACTGATGTTTAGGGAGTCCTGGACATCAGGACGCTCCACCAGGGCCTATTCTCCAGACTGGTGCTAGAGCAGCGGAGAGGGAAGCGAGATAGCTGGGGGTCCTTGATCACGGCGGACCAAGGGGGTGTCGCTTCTGGGGCCGGCAGCACTTCCTCCACGAGCGGGGCCAACGAAGAAGACAACGCGATCGGCGACGGGTCGTCTACGGGCGATACGGCAATCGCGGGCGAGTGCGGGGCTGACACAATAGTTACGGCCGCGACCTCGAACGCAGACTCCGCCGATGCTGCTGCCCCTGGCGGAGAAAACGACGGCACCGATGAATTTTCCGTTTCCTTAGGTATGAACAGTTGTAGCGCCGCGGACGTCGATGATGACGGTGACGATGACGGCGACAGTGACGGTGACGAAGGAGATGGCTGGGAGGACGTCGGTGGGGACGGTGGCGGGGAAGGCCACAGTGACAACGCGGCGTGGGAAAAGGTAGGCGTCGAGGACGGTCCATCTCCCACGTTCGAGTACGACGAGGCTACCATGGGGGGCATGAGACCCCCGCCCTTCTCGCTTCCAAGGGTGTTTGTGGACAAAGATCGGGTCCAGGTGAGTTGGGTATTAAGCGGACGGCAACGGCGCCGCTTTTCGGTTTCAGGGCACCAGTCGTCTGGACGAGAGATGGAGGCCCCTCGTGCGTGCTTGGCTAGATTTGTTTTTTTCGACCACGCCAAGGGTGTATGTAGCTGACTTGATTCGTGCTATGTATATATACTATACTCTCGCGTAGGTGCTTTGTTTTGCGAGCGGCCAACTGCATGTATTCAGTTTGCTGGCGAGAGCGTCAGTGGCTGCCGGAGTGCTTTCTTCCTGTCATGAAGAAAGTCGTCCAAGCTAAGAGTGATCACGCCGATGTCGTAAACGCTGGGCGATTCCGTCAATATCTAGTTGTGTCAGCTGCAAAAACAAAAATGCCGAAAACACCGATAAGCGCTTACAATATTGCCCTCAGAAGTCACTGTATGACGACTCACACTGACTTGTACTTCGAATCATCCATGGACGGTTAAGCTGCAGCCTCACTCGAAATGCGGGAAAACCAACATCAAGCGGCGGTTCCTTGCGTGCCTGATCGTTTACGAGGTTTCAAGCCGCGATTTCATGGTAGGCACAGGCCGTTTTTGTTTTTTCAAGTTTCGTGTCGGCGTTGCTGCAGATAAGAAAATGAAGCAAGGGGCAATAGTTTCGTTCGTTTGGTTGAACACGTTCCCTCGCGCTGCTTCTCCTCCTCCTCCTCCTCCTCGTTCGCCGTCGACATTGCTAGGTTATGGGCGTCGGCCATTGGGGCGTTTCCGTGTTCGACCATGAAGGGTCATGGGGTATTACCCTGACGCACAACGTGCTCAACCCTCCGCCATCGGGCGGAGGAGAGGGCGGGAAGAAGGCGGCGCGAGGGTCCTACGGCGCTCGTGACGGCGACGGTGGCAGCGGTCGAGGCGGCAGCCAAGGCAGTGATATTGGTGTTGGTGGTGGCGCGTCTCCAGACGAGGATAGCGAGGATGGTGGTGATAATGACAGTGATAGGGGTGATGGTGGTGGTTATGACGACGATGACGACGACGATGATGGTGATGATGACGACGACGATGACGATGACGATGACGACGATTGGTTGTAGCCGCAAGCAATGTCGATAGTGTAGTTACAGCGGGAGGGGTAGCGCGCAGGCGCGGCCCTGGTAACAGTCGCCGGCACCGGTGGCACGGGAGCCCGTGGACACGAAGCTAGCATAGTTGTCGCCCGCGTGCAGCCAAACGAAGAGGTTCTCCTTTGTTTAGGGTGGTTGAGCCTCATCGCCGGCGACGATTCCTCAAGGTGACGCAATCCAGCCATCCGGAGGCACTGTCGAGGCGCCGACACTATCCTCGCGCGTCGTCTCGAGGCGGGGTTGTCACACCAACCAGCAGCATTGCCTCTATTAGACGTTAGTGAATGGTTAGGATGCTACACACGTGGATTGCGATAGCGCCAGGAAGCTTGTCGGTTAGTCTGTTCTGTTCGTGTTATATACACTTTTGTGTTGGATCGATTCGTGTACCGTCGATCACTGGCTTCGTGGAGAAACCGTAGGCGACGTACGTGCATTTTATTTTGAAGGAGGCTCCTTTGTGACCTGTAGCGGTCGGGCATCGTAGGGACAAGAACAACTACACATGGACAGCCGATAGCAGCATGTTTGCAATGCCCAAAACAGGAGATATATTTGCGCACTAGAACCCCGGTTTTCTTAGAAAGTTGGTACAGTTGTATCAGGCGTTAGGGGGGTGTACTCATGTCCGTGCATGTCGAGGGGGGGTTCGGGTGAGATGTGGACGCACCAAGGCAGGCCACACCGTTTATTCTTATTACTGTGTGGCAGGCACGGTTGCTTCACGGTTGCGTCGAGAAGCTTGTCGCGCAAACTGCTCAACAGCCCTACGCGGTTGGAAGATAGCCAGCCACGAGATTCTTGCTCCTGAAGGGCCTTCGAAGGCATTGCCAAATCTACAGTAGCATAAGACCGCCCCAAGGCGACGATATACGACCCTCTTCGTACAACCATCACGGTGGTTCGCTGCTTGAGTCTGGTCCGGAAAAAACGCCCGAGAGGCTACGCAGTAAGCTGCCGCGAACAGAAGGAGGCGCCTTGGCGCAGATTGTGTGCTCTGCCACGGCTGGATTCTCAGGATGACTCTAGCGGCGGAGCGAAGATAGGACAACAATATTGCGAGCTGTGGTACAAGCTTGTCGTCTTCGGATGGAATCCTGGCCCTAAATTGAGCGCGTGCACGTTGGCCCGCCGAGGTGTGTGCTGCCTCTTGGAATAGGCCAGAAACACACGTAGCCTGGGGCATAAGATCTGCCTACATACAATAAAACATGTGCCTGGTACCAGGGTATTGCCGATGTGAACAGGGCTGTCCAAGGCAAGACAGGAAAAAGCGGACCTGTGACTACCAGTCGCGATTAGCACGTACACTACAGTAGTTCGGGTGATGATTTTTGCTTCTTCTCTTTTTCTACTCGCTGGTTTGGCCACGACGTGAGGTGTTTACAATGTTTGACAGCACTATTATCGTACTTGGCGGAGTTGGTGCTATAGAGGATAGCGCCCTCACCTCCTTTCATTGAGTTGGACCACACCCACTCTGACGCGAGATAGAAATATCGACCGCCCGCCGCGAATAAAATGTTTTCTGCTTTCTCGCAGTCATTGTTCCATATTTTTTTGTTGCCCCAACAACGAGTGTCAATGCCAAGTCAACATTCTTTGTTTTTACGTTATCAGTGATGCTCGGGTCTTCATCTCACAACGATTTTGCGTTAGGCTACTCTGAAGGCCCCGGTCTTCCACAATATTTGTTTTTTTAGTCCATTTCCGTGGAAGCTTCCATCAACTTCCATGGGAAATTGGTGGATACTTCCATGGGAATAGATGGAAACTTACATGGAAGCCTCGGTGTACTTCCATGGAGGCGAATCTACTTCCCATGCAAGTGAATCTACTTCCATCTACTTCTATCCCTCCTGGTCCTTATCCCTCCCGGACCTGATCCCACTTGTTGGTACCCTGCTCGCACCCACAAGGTGCAGATATGAAGTAAGCCCTCCGCAGGAACCGCCGGAGGTCCACCGGCCACCCTGATCCTACGTAGTGAAAATAGATGGAAGTAGTATGCACGGAGGAGATGTAGGTCTATAATAATCGGTCTGTCTGTAACTACGGAGGAAATATATGGAAGCCATGTCGTAGCGGAAGTAGGTTGAAACCCTGTGTAACTATATGTGAAAGTTTAAGAAACTCGTGGAGGGTAGGTGGAAGTCTGTACGGGATATGTATGTGGAAGCTCTTGGAAGCGTCCACCGAATGTGGTCGTGGAAGCTTTATTTAGTTGATGGAATTTTGTGGAATCTTCCACTTCCATCAACAGTGGAAGGTTCCATCTACTTCCGTGGAAGCTTCCACGAATTTCCATGGAAGTGAATCTACTTCATCAACTTCCATGGAAGTTGGTGGTACAGTAGCATTGGTGGAAACATACCGAAACAACGAAAACATGTAATGGGCCCTCCTTCGTCGGTCAGACATCTGAGTGTGTACTCGTTACGTTCATACTATAAACGGCTCTACCCAAGACGATACGACAACAGTAAAGTCTGCGTACGGCTGTATCTATCGGTTAATAGTGATAACCATGAGTGACTACTGTATTAATAGTAGTTTCGCGCCTGGGGATAAACACCAGGTAGAGTACTCGCTGCTGCGGATGCGCCGCCAAAGAAACGCCCACTCTCAACCTTCAAACGTGCCCCAAGGCAGCGCGGCGCTGAAGGGGAATTGTGTGTCGTCAATCATATTGTTTCGTTTCGTTGCGTTTTTGGAAGTTTGACGTTGATATTCGTGTCACGGGAATGTTGGAAAACAATGGCCAGTTTGTACGTAGATTCCAAGTCTCTCCAGGAGCGAGCTTGCCGGACACTGCGGCAAACTTCACATCTTCCAGATATGACCACCAGGTGACACATACATATGCGTTGCATCATAGCACCAGCCGATTGTTCCCCTGGTCCATTGTCTCCAAGGGCTAACATACATACCAGGTCTCTCGAATTGTCGTCGCGTCGCGGGAACCGTTTTGACTGACTGTTTGCGGCGGTTTAGACCCACAGAACAAGAATCACGCACCACACACTACCAGCGATTCTACCTTGTCTTCCCGCCGACCATGGACGTTTTGAGCATAGGACTCCTCTCCCACACCACATGGACGCTTGTGCTCGATTTAGCACGTCACTGCTGTGGCTTGTAGTCAAGGCATCCGTCACCGCCTGCCCTGGCAGCAAAATTTTGAGTGTACATATTTTTTACTCCTTCGAAATTGCTGTTTAACCCTTCTTGCCCGGCATCGACCTCGAACCACACAACTCCAGTTCCCTGGTAATGGCGTCAAGCTGCCGTATGCCACACGTGGCAACACCCCCTTACTTGTGTGGTGGTTCCTCGACAACAGGCTGTTTTTCGCAATAAACACAAATTTAGAGTATTCAAGTCAATCTCAATGTTGGCACTTTCTATGTGGCACTATTCAAACCGGGGGAAGGGGATGATTCGGTATACCTACAAGCGAAATCACAGTGGAGAGGGAACAAAAAGGGCAGACCCGCTGCCTTCAATTAGAAGACGCAGCAGCAATAAACCCGCAAGGTCCTAAAAACGTTGATCGAATAATTGTGGTCGATCGATGCAAGGCACATCATCCAAAATGGACGCCACAGTTCCCAGAAGAATACCTGTGACGGGCATCGATTCTACGCCAGCTCTCTGTTTGCGAGGGCAATGACGATAAGACAGTTCTCCAGTGGTTCACATTGCCCTCGCCCATCGCTGGCAGTTTATGGACAGCTGAACTCGCGACTCGTTTGCTAGCCAGGCGCTCAATGTCGGTATCGCAAACGGTAGACCAATGACGAAACGTATGCTGCGAGGAACGTAAAACACCATCGTTACTGTAGACGCGGCCCAATCTGGTGGTCCCAGCAACCCCCCCCCAGTCGTCCATACGCGGGGAACACCAAAGGCCTGCGCCTGCCAAAATAACTATTTAAGGACAACGAAAGCTACATGCAGGGAATGAATGCGGACCATTACGGCTACAGCAAACTTGATGAAACATGGCGGCATACTTCGTAATATATAACCACACATAAGTCTAAGGCAATGTTTGTCCGAGAGCGAAGGGGCGGACCTACTCGACGTTAGGTGCGCTGGGCGTGCTTGGCGCTGTGAGGGATGCTTTTGCAAATTCCGTCGTGTACGGATTCTTGATAAAATCGAAGCTGTCCTCCAGCCCCGTCGCTCGCGCCGCTGAGCCCCGTTTACCGAGCCCTGTGATCATCATCGAAAATTCGTGGGCGAGGGCGTTAATCTCGTCTTCGCCCCTGCAGAGCAAGTAATCCACCGTGCGTTGTTTTCTGCTGCTGATGCCACCATCAGCGTTCAAGCCGCCACCGGTGGGAACGCCGTTCCTTGCACTGCTCCACTCCGTGACGACGCTGCCGAACACGTTTGTCTTGGCCCCGTCTCTCTCGATGCTACGGGCGGCGGAGGCCATCCTGCCGATGGTCCGGGTAATGCTTCCGGAAATGGCGCACACGGCGGCTGCGACGGCGATGAGGGTCGCTGCGGCGACCGACACGGTGACAAGCCATATTTCCTTGGCGCTCTCCCGGATGAGGGCGGACATTCGATCCGCCTCCGAGAATATCTCATCGCGAGGAACGGCGCTGATGATGTAGTGGGTGATGTCAGCATCGCCGGACTCCGAATCGACGGTGAACGTCACCGGCGCTGCGATCAAGATACCCGCTCTCTGCTCTCCATTGTCTGAAAAAGAGGTAGAATGGAACTCCACCACCTCACCGGATAACAGTTCCTCCCACTGATGCCCGTCGGGGCACATGCCGTTCGCCGCAGCGCACACCGTCGTAGGGTTGTCCCTGGCTTCATTTCTATCCCACACTCTCACAGGCGCGGCCAGGATGGTGCCATTCGCGGCAGTCGCGAGGATCGAGTAACCACTCTGCAGAAATGTGATCTGCTCGACCAATTCCTGCACCGCTTCGAGCAGTACATCCACCCCAACTACTCCCAAGAGTTGATTGGACGTCGAGTCCGTGTCGCCATAGACGGCGCGCGCGATGGTCATTAGCCAGTTTGCAACTGACCCGCAAGCACCGATGTAAGGATCGGTTACGACCATGTTCCCAAGCTTGGTTGCGGTGGAAACCCCTGTGGTGTCGTCGACGGATGGCGTATACCAAGGCCTATCGCTTGGATCAAAACATGTGTTGTCCGCGTCGCCTCCCTCGCACGCGTAGAAAGAGGTCGGTACCGCGCTTAGGTGGGCGCCCGGAAAGTAGCGGAAGGCCGGCCAGATAGACGACGAAAGCGGGACACCCACGAAGACGGCCCTCGTGTTCTTGGAGTTGTTGTACATAGTCGGCCACAACAGGTCTAATTTCGCCGTCTGCTCGATCGTAGACATGCCCTCCGCTGACACTGTCGCGGTAAAGGATGTGTCGTTTGCGTAGTACCTGGGGTTGGGCAAGGAGTGGAAAGTGGTGGAAGGGGGGAAACACTTGAGGTGCCTACAACGCGGGGGTCCGATGACAGAGTTATCGCGGACCAACAAATGTTCCCGTCGAGACTTGTGTGATTCAGAAATAGACGTACCGGCAAGCCGCGAACGCATGTCAATCCCTCTCACGCGTTCGGAGCTGTTGAATATAATGGCATAACTGCCTGCAACGTAAAAAGTGATCACAACGTGCAGAGCAAGAGGCCAACTCTCGGGACACCTCCAAATGTTTCGCATCTCTCCTTGTCCTCTTTTTTCCACGGTGCTATCAAACCAGTGCCGGGCGATCGATTCCATTAATGAACGGTCACTTCGAAAGTGGTATGTGCTATTAACCGACGCATCGTATTCCCGTCGAACGACGTAGGCATTTTAACTTGCTTCCCATCGGGTTGCCGGTGTATAAACTGCCACGTTGCTACCCGATGAGTGTTCCGCTTGAACGCTCTTGCAGCACAGACGCCGAAGACACGGCTACTCCCCCCTCCCTTGCCGCATCGCTGGTCCGCGATACCTTACGGCTCGACTATAATTGAGAGTCGTCGGGAATAATCAAGCACAGCTTCAACACCTCTCAGAGCCGCGAGACAACAGTGCACCGCACATGTTCACAACGACGCCAATCGAGAAATTCTGCCAACCAAGCACCACCCGACCAACACACCCCCTCGTTAACTTGCTCTATTGTAGTCTCGCTTACCACACGCTGCGGCTGCGGTCGACAGGGATATTCTGGTGGTGAAAGTAGTCACGTGTGGCTTCCGTGCTAGTTGCGATTTCGGTATCACGGAGATCCATGTGGGTGGGGCTGAGGGGGTACCCCTGCGACCCTCCGGCAAGGATGATATCCTTTATCAACAAGGGTAGAAAACGAAACAAGCAAGGAGGCAGGGCAGTAAACGCTAACAGCAACTTGCCGAACACGACATACGTCTGACTAATTATACTTTCAATGGTTTCTTAACGAATAAGGTGACCTCTAGAGATAGACCGTCAAAAAGGACTGGCACGGGGCCGCCTTATACAGGCACCACTACTGCTGTAGAGAAAATAGCAAGTGGCAAGATGAGGGAGTCTCACTCTCAGCAGTGGACAAACCTTGATAGTGAATATTCCTGGAGTAGCTATTTAGGTACTCTTGTTGGTCAAGGATATTATATGCGGCTCAATTAGTATACGTAGCGTGTTTCCCAGCGAGCTGGTCGAATCAACCTAGAGTATATCCAAGCAAGAACCGTAGTGGGGGAGGAGGGAGAGGAGCCTACTTTGTGACCCCGGATCTGAGTTACGACTAGGGAGGGAGAAAGACGGAAGTGCGAAGATAATAAATGGGATGGACAAAAAACAAAACAAAATCCAAGCACAGCATCTAAGCCGGCCGAGTCAACATTGGAGTACAGATAATATACGTATTATAATAGTATATAATACACCGAAGAATCCGCTGTATTCCGGATACAGCAGTACACCAAAACAACATGTTGGAAACGTATGCATGCACCGTTGCCGACGGATTCAGATAGACTGGCCTCCTGAACGAAGATTTGATATACTCACCTCCTGAAGGGTGTCGCGCAGCGCAAACGCAGTAGCGTCCAGCACCCCATCCTTTAGTCTCCGGAACTTCTCTCCGATAGCGGCGGCCGCTTCTGTGCTCGCAGTTTTCAAATGCCGCTTGATCTGCTCCTCGAGGATTGTTTTTGCTTTTTCTTCGGCTTTGTTTCCGACAACGACCGTTGTGCCTACAACAACAGCCAACGCCAGCAATAGGCTCACCTGGGGATTGAGCGGGCGGTATGGTTTAGTAATTTGGCAAAAGGGGCACACAGCGCAGATAACTTTTTCATTATTATAGGGAAGCGCACCCGTCGTTGACCTCAACAGGGTGAGCTCAGATAGGCACGCACGTGTACACGAGTTTTCTACTGTATAGCTAGAGGTACAGGTTTGGGGTACGAGGGCGTTGTCAGTCACGTTGTTGTGAACGACGTGTCCATCTCCTGTGCACGAATATGCAAACCCAACACCAAACAAAGTCGATCTTCCATGCCTGGTGTATATATATCTGTGAACAAGGAAGGCTAGCATTGAGTTCTTCGGTACTGCTGTATGTGAAGTGATGCGCGAGATATACAGGAAGGGGCGCAGGGATTTAACGTTGCTGGCTTGGAATCACAGCTTCTCTTCAGTATAGGAGACCTCTTGTTTTACATTAAACCTCCAACGAGAGAGACAAAAAGGCTTAAGCTGGGATAGGGACCCTTGAGAGGAGAACCACGAAGGAGAGTATTGATTGTGCTTGCAATAGATACCACAGGTGCGATGATGGTTACATATATTAGGGAGTTTATATACTTGATGAGGCTGTCTCCATCTGTGTGGTCTCGTGCTTGCTGGGTACTTGCTCGCTTGACTTCGCTTCGATCTCTACTGCGAGGTCCGATAATATATATACACTTAACTACGTGGTTTATGTCTACATGAGAAGCGCTCCAGCACCTCGACCCTGTCCGCCTGTGTAAGGGCCCGTCATGCGCCCGAGGTTTAATCAACACTCTATAGCGCGCTAACGACCTCCGGCTGCTCGAGGCATCAGGCAGTACAGCCCTCGAAGGACCGAGGGTGGGTCTTCCCGCGTCGAACTGAATGACGCGGAATCAAAGAATGCTTGGTGGAGAGCTAGTGAGCAGGGCAAGAGTTATCTCGAGCTCCGGGAAGTTGTTTTGGAGAAGGAGAGGTGGCAGACGGTGCAGATGATGGGGTACGTGGAAAAGTTGTACTGCCAGCGCCTCGTTCTGGTTGAACGCATTGTGCACTATGAAGGAGCTTGGGCTGCGCGCACCGGAAGGATTCTTGTGCTCGAGAAGGAGAGGGCCCGTCTCGACGAGGTGGATAGTTGGATATCCTGGGCACAACAGCAGATCAAGTGGAGGCAAGAGGTAGTCCACCCGATACGGCCGCAGCAACAGCGTGCCGCCTCGGCCAGACGTGACCCGACGCTGGTGGCTCCGTCTGCGCGCCACGTTGAAACCCACCCCGCGGTGACGAAGGAGATACCTTCGCACGCGAAGGAGAAACAGGTCGATGATATGGTTGCATGTAGTGGCTGGGGGTTTCTGGGGGAGGAGCATAGAGTAAGTGCGGAAGAGGAAAGGATGGTTGATCGAGGGAAAGGGGGAGAATATGGAGGAGACGAAGAGAACGGCGTTGGGACGGGCAAGCAGCAGGAGCATCAGCCGTTGCCACCGCCGCTGCCTCCACCAGCGCCTCTACCGCCGCCACCGCCCCCGCCCCTCGCGGTTGGCACGCGTGCAGACCTCGAAGCGGAGCAGCACGCCCTGGTAGTGGCGAGTCGTTTGGTATTTGCGCACCGAGCCCTGGTATCATACGAGAAACGGAAGGAGGAGGAAGAGGAGGAGCAAGAAGAGGAAGAAGGGGAAGACGCGGATATCGAGCAGCAGCAGCAGCAGGGGAGCAAGCAGGGGCGGGGCGGCGGCAAGCAACACCACCCACAGCAAGGTTGTGTTTGGACCAGCATGGAAGCTGGACCACGATGACGCCTGGGTGGTGGCCTCATGCCTCCGTTCAGCCCTGATTGAGATATACGCTTTGTTTGTGCTGCTTTATTGGTTGCTTGCGGAAGGATCGATTTAAAGGCTTTTCTTGTTTTGTTGATGCGTTTTGTACGTACGATGATGCCACTACTGCTGTTCAGGTGTACTTAGTAGGTGTGGTCGTAGGAGTAGGCTTGTTGACGAGCTAATATTATACTGAATACGAGTACGAGTTAGTTGGTTCTGTTGTCTTGCGCTTTTGGCGCGGGATGATAGACTACGTACTTGGCTTGGGGCTTGGGGAGGATGATATATGATGCACGCATGATAGGATTGAGTACGCACGTGACGAGCACTTGACGAGCCGACATTATTATGTTTCGGTTGTGTGCTTTGCTTCGATGCCGTGCTCGCTTCTTCTTGAATGCTGTGCTAAAAGCGCTGTCGTACTGCAGCACTGAACTACTATTTGATATGAGTAGCAGCGGTATAGCCAGCGCGCATAGTACAACAAATACTGGTTTTATGTCGAAACCAGCAGGAGAAGATGACATGAAACACGTGCTCATATGGTTATACTATAGTATTCTTTAGCGCTGCCGCCGATCATTCAATGTAAGTATTGGATTTTGGATGAGGCCTCCTGCTCCGGCGGAGGGCCTCGCCCGGGATAAACTCCACGCTGAGTGCGCTCTCAGCGCGGAGTCTCTCCCTGGAATTGAAAATGACCGTGCAGAAAAAGACTACTAAGCTTGTAGGGAGGGTGGGAAGGTCTGTATTTTTCCTGCACCTATTACCCTGTTCCTCGCTGCTTCGCGTTCTTGACCAAGTGATCGGGTAGGCCACGCACTGAAACTAATACAATCGGCCAAGACTGGAACCACCTCTTTTGTTCCAACGGCTGTTTCCCGCTGATTGGTCAACGATTTTACTATAGTATACTAGGTATGAGGGCAAGGTGTTTTTCGTGGTTTATGGGCGTATGGCCGTATACGTCAATACGTACCCTGGTACCAGAGTGCTGGAGAATTACAGTTAGATAATTGTTTTGAGCTTGGAAGAAATGCCGCAGGAGTAGAAATACATGCCCCCCCCTCTCCCTCACTCCGTCCCTCTCTCCCTCTGTTCCCCGATCATTTGGGTTGGCACGTAGAGATTTGTGATAGTTGGTTGACGAGTTGTAGGTTAGGGGAGTGGCAGAAAATCAAATACTGCTGTGCTGCTTGTTTTGTGTGTACCTGATGCAAACGGTAGTGCTCTGTGTGCGGACAGGTTTATGATTGTGAAGGTCTTATATACCTCCATGCATACATATAAGACACTGCGTTATACCATGGCACGACACAACTGCGAACACACTACTGCTCAGATAAGGTTATCATGGTTGGTACGATGCTAGAATATCCTGGGACGTTGTGATATGATATGCTTATGCGATGGAATGGAGTATTGATACAGAGTGAACATATTATTTGGGCGATTATTGATTGCTGTATGTGTGCTCTTCCGCCCTCCCTCCCTCCCTCCCTCGTAGCGGATCAGTTATAGGTACGAGATGGTTCTGATCATTAAATACGTAGCACGCATGCTATGTACGTACTTAAAGGAGGGGGAGTATAAGCGGGGTAGGTGCTTTAATCACGCAATCATATAGCAGTGGCTGTGCTCTTTGTTGGTGAAACATGGAATATGTACTTGTACGTGTTTGATCACGGCTTTCGCATCTTGATGAGTACATGCATGGGTTTTGTCTTTCCGCGCACTACTATTGGTTGGTTAAAATGCTGTTCTTGAGTCATTGTTGTTCGGTTAATAAATAGTACACTTCGAAGCTTTTCATGCACCTGGGTTCTCACCCTATCATGCATCAACTTTCCTTGTGTGGAAAATCTCTCGAAGGTTCTTGATTATACCATCAGCTCGTGGCAAGGGGAGATCATGTTACCCCGATGATAAGTTGGCATAAATAACTACTGCTGTAAGCCCCCGGATCCGGTCTGGCCGGACGCCAGTATGATTTAGATTTTGGTATTTGAATTTGAATGAATTTGCCTGAATTTCTGGTATTCGGTACTTTGAATTTGCTTGAGGTTATTTATTATTCTTGTGGTGTTCGGTACTTGGCTTTGAATTTGAGATTTGTGATATTGAGCCTGGATATTGACTTCCGGTTTTCGGGACGGCTATGAGGTGTGACCATGCTATTGTGATGCTTTATTGCCATACTGTTCACCATGCAGGGAGGATATTAGTTGATGGGACTATACACCTGTTCGGTATGCATACTGCGGATGTGTGGTGCCGCACAGTATCGATTGCAAAGCAAGGAGGATATTGAGTGTGCTTGCAATAGATACCTCAGGTACGATGACGGTTACAAATATTAGGGAGTTCATATACTTGATAAGGCTTTCTCCATCTATGTGGTCTCCTGCTTGCTGGGTACTTGCTTGCTTGACTTCGCTTCGATCTGTACTGCGAGGTCCGATAATATATATACACTTAACTGCGTGGTTTATGTCTACATGAGGAGGGCTCCAGCACGTCAACCCTGTCCGCCTATGTAAGGGCCCGTCATGCGCCCGAGGTTGAATCAACAGAGAGTGAGAGAGAGGCGGCGAGTTTCTCCTCTCAAGGGTCCCTATCCCAGCTTAGCTTTTTTGTCGCCATCGTCAGAGGTTTTATAAAACAAGAGGTCTCCTATACTGAAGAGAAGCTGTAATTCCAAGCCAGCAACGTTAAACCCCTGCGCCCCTTCCATTATATCTCGAGCATCACTTCACACTTGACGACGACGGCATTGACCGCTGCGCTTGGAGCATCTTCATATCTTCCATCTTCAGGAATCGTTTCCTCTTTCTATGTGATCCTTTTGTTTTCCTTTTTTTTTTCTAGTAGCTGGGCGGAGTCATTATGTTTTTGTTATTTTCTGTTCGTTTCATAGCTAGCGCAGAGCAGCCATAGCCACCGTGTCGACCAGAGAGCGAGGCACCTACTGCTTCCTGTTTGCTGTAGGTAGTAGCCCCCCTCCGCGTCAATGGCACAGTCTAGCTTATTAAGGATAGCTACCATGCTACCCAGCAGCAGCCAGTAGTCTATATCGAGTCGCTGATCGGTCACATAGCCGCCTGTAGCGAGTAGGCCACAGCAGCAGTACAGAGTGCTACGGCAGTACAAGCAGCAGTGTGTCCAATGCCGGTTCATTGTTATGGGGTGGAACCCTGTTGAATCAGTTATCTCGGATGTATGCGGGAGAACCCCGAAATACCGTTTTGAGATGAGCCGAGGTTTTTTATTCGAGTTTTTAGTCTTCACCGCATGCGAGGGGTCTTGAAACTTGGGAGCTCAGTGATCGATCGACCGTGCACACGCACTCTCCTTCACCCCTCTTCTTCTCTTCTCCTCCTCTTCATCCTGTCCTCTTGGACAAGAGCGAAAATAAACACACTGGCCTGAGCGCCATTCTTTTTTCTATATGAGTTTCTGAGAGCTGAAGCTCGAGCAACAACCAGTTGGTTTGGCACCAGCTGCAGTGCTTACCTCTGCGGAGGGCTGCCTGATCTAACTCAGGAGCCGGCACACACATCCACGACGGGTAAGGCCTTAACATGTTATGAGCCTCGATTTACGTAAGCACAGCAGAGCCGCGAGCCATCAGCATCATCGAGAGACGACAATGACTGAGGCCGGGCTGCTGCAACACTGAGATTCTTCACACAGAGCTGCTACGATTATCAAGACGATCTGGAGCTGCTGTACGAAGAACGACGAAGGACAACAAAAGAAGAAACATCGACTACAGAGCTGCCAGGATCATCGCTATCCGGAGCTGCTTGTTGATACAAAGGACGGCACACGGCTACCAAAATCATTGCCATCTGGAGCTACTGCTGTGAACTACGAGTACGAGTACGAGTACGAGTACGAGTACGAGTACGAGTACGAGTACTACCGTGCTGCGCTTCTGGCGTGACCCTGGATAATAAGTAAGTACATACCTGGTACTGCTACTAAAAAGCGGCGCGATTATTTTGATTCGAGTACGTTTCGTACCACGCGGGGCAACTACAGTACAGTATATTTCATCCAGAGAGCGGGGTCCCCGCTGCGATACGTCGGAATCCGCTACTTTCGTGTGTACGTGGCGGGGTTGGCTCGAGACTACTGCTATCACTGCTGCCGCACTGCTGCTGCTGGTAGAGTAAGAGCGCCTGCGCGCCAATAAAAACCACGGGGTCTTTCAAACCGAGATCGGATACTTCGCTACTGCTGCTACGTACGAGAGGAACACAACGGGAAGAATTGATGGACGTGGCGTGACCATGACAGCAGCACCAGCATCACCTGATCGCAGGTCCACTATCCGCCACAGCTGCGGCAAGGCGGGGCCTTACAGGCGTGGCGTGCCTGCCAAGGGCCATGGGAAAAGCAACAAGCCCGCCGGCCAGACGAAGAAATCTGGAACAGGAGGCAGTGCTGGGCAGAAGTGGTGCTCCACGCACAATACGACCACGCACAATGACGCCGAGTCCTACGCGCAAGGAGCTTCGCGCGCACAGGCGAGTAGTGCGCACACGGCTGCTGCGATGGGAGCCCAAACCCGCCCCGATGACACGGAACATAAGCCGGTTATTAACTTTGACGACGACTTCGACAAGGGCTTCGCATATTAACTTATGAAAATGCAACAGGGACCGCCAGCCACAACAGGGGTTGCCTTTAGTATCAACGAGGGGACGCCGGAAGGACGTTTCACGGGATCGCTGCAAACAAAGCGCTTGGGATTGCCGAAAAGACAACTTTCGGAATCGCTACAGCACTATTCGACAGGACTGACAGAGCCTCCGAAGTCGCCGCATTGCCAACAGAATCGTGGGGTCGCCGAAGTGTCTTTTCGGGATCGGGCCACAGTATTATCCATCTATTGGGATTTCCGGGGGAGATCTTCTTCCGGAACCGCCGAATCATCATCGATCGTTTGGGGCTGCTGGAACATCGCTTCTGGAGTCGCTTGACATCTTTACTTTTTAGGGCTGCTGAAACATTGCTTTTGGGGCCACTGGACATCATCATCTGGATCGCTTTAGGTCTGCTGGAACATCGTTTCTGGGGTCTCTGGACATCGTCATCTGGATTTCTAGGAGGGGCATCTGCATCGCGGGGTCGCATCCACATAACGGCAAGATTTGTTTGCCTCATCGTACGTAGTACCACACGTCTTCTTTGTATGGGAGGGTGGCAGAAACGTGGTTCGGCTGCTAGTCTATTTGTGCAAGATTTGTTGTGTACTGTAGTAACACCACACGTCTTCTTTATACGGGGTTGTACTTAATTTTCATGCATGGCCGTAGTCGTATGACCATAGACCCTTGCATCCCTACAATGCCGGGAAGGAGCATGCCGGGTTTTCACCGATTGCTAGCAACAAGCGCGAAGCGCCGTGAGATGTTGGGCGAGTCGCATGAAGGCCGAGCTGCATTCTACTAAGAGCCGCTTGTGAGGCGGACTTGCATATGGATGACAGCTTCAATGAGTTTAGTTAATGTCTGGTGTAGCCACTTCCTGAGATAGCAATGGAAGCACTATGTAATTGCCTCATGGATGCCTTACCATACCACACTACGTGATACGATCATTCCCCTTATGCGGAGCAAAGGTTCTCCACGATCTAACTCGACCACCAGCCTTGGTGACCGCCAAAAAAAACAAAACAAACTTTGTACGAGGGGGGCAGAAGCGTGGTAGGCTGCAACGTAGTTATTTCAATTTTGTTTTTTATCCTCCGGCGGATGGGTACAAGTAAAGCTTAAGCCCTACACACTTCCACATCTCACTGCGTGTCGTGTGTCAATTAACTCCATGCCCCCTCGGCAGCACCAGCCCATGCTGCAACTGCTCCGGAGACTTGAGCATGTTGACCCGACCTGGCCCCCGAAGGGGCCCGGTGCGGTGGGGATAGCCACCCGAAGAGTCATCTCTCCGGGTAGTGTGAAACTTGCCGAAGCTCATCCACCAACAAAAACCCAGGCCAAGAAGCCTTCCCGCCAGACTCGGATCAGTTACGATCCACCCTACCCCTTTGGGCGTTGGTCCTCGGAGTTATTTCAACGTTCTTGGTCAACTAACTGATCAGTGAAATATGATTATTCTTGAGATGTAGTTGTGAGTTTTTTGCAGTAATACGTCTTGTCTCTCTCCAACACAAACATGCCTTCAACTGTTCATTCACCCTTTGGGCAGTACAATACCGTAGCAGGTTGGAAAGTGTTTCAGGAGCAAAGTATGATAGTTAACACTGCTGTTCGACTGATATCCTTTTAGAAGTAAAACCTACGGCCAGTAACGGCGTCGTAGTAGTTTGTGTACGAAATAATATCGTGCCGAGTATGTCTGTCTGGTATATGTATAGTGAGACCCGCGCGGGTTCCAATGTCTGCGTGTAATACTTTTGCGGTTTGCATGCTCGTCCATGCTTCAAACCTGTCACAGCAGTAGTATGCTTTTTATGTAGCCAGGTTGTACGTGTTGCTCATTAGCTGTACAAGGGTTGGTCACCCATCATAAGCGAAGCAGGAACAGTTGATGTTCTTGCGACGCCACAAAGGAGTAATGGACTTTTGTTGAGACATGGCACCGGATGCACACGTAAAATATGCAGACACGTAGTACAGAGAAGTACACCGACCAAGTAACGAGAGTTGACACTTTCGGGAAGATATAACGGAATAGATTATGACACTTGCAGTAATATTCAAGCAAGAGTACACATTATAATCTAGATATTCGGTAATCCAATTCGATAGTTGAATGTAGCAAGCTTGACTATGTCACCTCCATCGAGGGGTCGTATTAAGGATAGCTACCATGCTACCCAGCAGTAGCCAGTAGTCTATACCGAGTCGCTGATCGATCACGTAGCCGCCTGTAGCGAGTAGGCCACAACAGCAGTACAGAGTGCTACGGCAGTACAAGCAGCGGTATGTCCAATGCCGGTTCAGTAGTATGCGGTGGAACCCTGTTGAATCAGTTATCTCGGATGTATGCGGGAGAACCCCAAAATACCGTTTTGAGTTGAGCCGAGGTTTTTTATTCGAGTTTTTAGTCTTCACCGCATGCGAGGGGTCTTGAGACTTGGGAGCTCAGTGATCGATCGACCGTGCACACGCACTCTCCTTCACCCCTCTTCTTCTCTTCTCCTCCTCTTCATCCTGTTCTCTTGGACAAGAGCGAAAATAAACACAGTGGCCTGAGCGCCATTCTTTTTTCTATATGAGTTTCTGAGAGCTGAAGCTCGAGTAACAACCAGTTGGTTTGACGCCGGCTGAAGTGCTTACCTTTGCGGAGGGCTGCCTGATCTAACTCAGGAGCCGCCACACCCATCCACGACGGGTAATGCCTTAACATACGTAGCTAGCGCCGATATGTATAAGTATTCCAAGTACCTGATACGAAATGAGCGTTCGTAGGCCATTAGCTACTTTCTTGTTCTCTCTTGCAACTCTCGATATCATATTGCGTAGACGTGTAGACGTTCAGATTACCCCAATAACAACAATAGTAGTACCAGAGAGCACCTGATCCTCTCGTTGGGTTATGGAGCACACACGCACGATCGCCGCACAGACTCAGTATTGGGTGCGCTCTGTGATGTACACAACCGACTGTCATCCTTCCAACGCTCAAAACTCTGAGATTCCTATACTACACCCGTCTCACGTATTTTTCCTTTCCGAAGTTACACCAGCTTCGTACTCGTATCATGTTGCTTCTCTGAAAAGTGTTGCTCCCACATACAACACTGATGTAGCGTACTTTTTTGTACATACTGCTGTGCAGGAATAACACTTACGACGTACCTCTTTCATATAGCTTTCAAGGCTCCAGGCTTGTGTGCCTGTAGCTATGAGTAATGCTTCGTTTGTTTTCTCTTTGCTACCTCGGCTCTCACAGTTTGTGCTCTGTACATCAGTACAGCAGTGCAAATACGAGTCAGTTTTTCCTACGTATTTCGGACTGGTGATCGACCGTACAGTAGCAAATACCAATGTCCTCTCAGCTGTGAATGATACAAGTATGCACGAATGCATGTATACTCGGGTACATGCATGTGATGTGGTACGGCGTTATGACACACTCTACAGCTGTATGCCTCCGTAGCCTCATACTCCCGCTAACAGCCCGTTAGTCGGATAGCTATAGTAGCCCAGGCAACTTTCTCATGATGCTTATGTAACTATTCCTGAGTGATCGTCTTATCATACCCAAGGGGTAATATCAACCTTGCGGTATTCTAAGAGCTAAGTCTACGGGTTCTCTCGTCTTTAGGAATATTAATATTCCGATACTCAGAACATTCCTATGGGCTTGCCTCGATGCTGCTGCCTCTCTGATCTACCAAGAAAACGTCAGTACACGATAATAATCGTAGGGTAGGACAAAGCTTCGGATCTGTACGATTATCTATAAACCATTCTATAGCCCAAGAGCACCTCATCATATGTATATATCTGGTTCGGCTGCAACAACATTCTTACAACTTTTATACCTTGGGTTGACACTATTGCCGTACATAGCGGTACCTCTCCGAGGTGTGTGTGTTCTTCACATTAAGCCGTCCTTTCTACCCGTCGACATCCAGTACACCCAGTAGTGTCTGCGCCGATTCTTCATCCTAAAGCGATACCGTTATGTTGTCACAAAACTACGCCACAAAGATACTACGCTGCAATGCAGTAAGCACAGCAGACAATGCAATGCCATAAGTACGACAAGCGCGACCTACCCTGCTTTGCTAGAACCCAGCTGCGTGAAAGAGAAAAAAATAAATAATGAAAAGAAACGGCGAAAAGGGAAAAACAAATCATAAAAATAAATACAAAAAAACAGATCAGTGTGATATGACTGGGTGAGACACAGAGTATCCCCTTGCAGGTTTGTCTATTAAGCATCCTTGGTGTTACTCACTTTCCGTAGAGTCAAGCGTAGAAGAGAAGCAGCTTATATTAAACCCCGAGCCAGATGACATCTGTCTCGGTGGGCTTCAAGTATGGCCCACAGATATTATAAATACCCCGAATACCGAATACGAATGCCATCCAAGTTATACGAAAACGGACCAATTACCTATGCAGAGGTAATTACCGGCCTTCCTAGCCCATACCATTACACTAGCCCACCCTGATGAGCCGTATATGCAGAAATATGGGAAAAACGGGGAAATCCCAGTTCCCCGAATTAGAACATGAGTCGAAGATGCGGCTCCTCAAAACCCCTCCCACACCTCTAAGTTGCTAGGCTAAGAAGCCGGAAATAATCCCGCAAAGAAAGGTAATCAAACGTAAACGCAGGTGCTGTGAACGAAGCCAATGTCAGAGACCTCCCATGAGCCGCCAACAAGGCGACAATGCAACGACGCCACGTGTGATATGACTGGGTGAGACACAGAGTATCCCCTTGCAGGTTTGTCTATTAAGCATCCTTGGTGTTACTCACTTTCCGTAAAGTCAAGCGTAGAAGAGAAGCAGCTTATATTAAACCCCGAGCCAGATGACATCTGTCTCGGTGGGCTTCAAGTATGGCCCACAGATATTATAAAAGCCCCGAATACCGAATACGAATGCCATCCAAGTTATACGAAAACGGACCAATTACCTATGCAGAGGTAATTACCGGCCTTCCTAGCCCATACCATTACATATGCAGAGGTAATTACCGGCCTTCCTAGCCCATACCATTACATCAGCAAACAAACGAAAACGATAACAAAAGACAAAAAAAAGTGTCGTGCTTCTCCCGGAGATGTGCCAGACAAATAATATAAAATGAAGCAAAATTAAAACAACGTATACAGAGCAAGACTAAGAACGAAACGGAAAAATAGGCAACCGAAGCACACCACAAAAAGCCGGTCGCCCCGGTGGTTCAGCAGGTGACCACGAAGCCTGTTGAGTTGGAAGTCGAGGGTTCGAGTCTCCGTATGGAGATTTTTATTATCAAATGACACCAACTGTGGAGAGCGAATATTATAGCATGGGTAAGCACAATTCGACGAGAGTTGACGAGGGAAGAAAGTGTTAAACTCTTTCTCGCGATAAAAATGCAAGGCACGTACCGTAGTGGGGAGGGGGGAGAAGAGCCTACTTAGTGACCCCGGATCTGAGTTACGACTAAAGAGGGAGAGATTATAGAAGGGCGAAGATAATACATGGCATGGGGAAAAAAAACACCTTCCAAACATCCGCGGTAGGTTTGTACCCGTAGTACAGACCGGTTCTACCAGCTAGTCGGTCTGGTACCTTGTTACCTTGCCTGCCGTCTCTTTCCTGCTTTCGTCAGCCTCGGTTTCCCTACGAACCGTCCGCCCCCCCGTCTCCATTCCCTTGGGCGCCACCCATACAACGGATGCGCGGCGCTTCCTACTCAATTCCGTTCCGTCTTCGTGCCACACACGAAAGACAGGAAAAAGAGGAGATAATAACAAAAACAAAAGTATACGTACGTACGCAGTTAAACAATCGAAGAAAACCTAAGAAAATACGGAATGACAAGAAAAAACAAAGGCAAAAGCGACCACGGCAAAACAACAAAAAACAACGCGAGGGGTTGTACCATCGGTGTCGTGCCCCCCTGAAGGAGATGCGACAGGCAATACACCGATCAAAACAAAACAACAACGAAAGCAAGACCACTAGAAAGAGAAAACAGGAAACGTACCGAGCTCGCCATCCACCAATCCAGGTAGTAGTTATTTCTTATCACAGGGATAAGAACGAGAGGCAAAAATAAAAAATAACGAAACCAAACACACAACAGGGCTGCGTTCGAAGCAGCTACAAAAGAGGTGCGCGGTACGGGTAGTCTAGGCGAGTTCTACTTACTAGTCGGCTTGGTACCTTGCCACCCTGTCGGCTGTCTCCTTCCTGCTCTCATCAACCGCGGTTTCGTGACGACTGTTGCCCCCCCCTTCCTTCAAATTCCCCTTGTGCAGCACCTACAACGGATGCGTGGCGCTGTCTACTCAGGTCCACCTCATCCTTGTGCCACCTGACCATGAACCGTTCAGCTGCTTCGAGGACCCCCCTGTACCACTTGCCCGCCTTATTTTCTCCAACGGTCCACTCTGCGGTCTCTACTCCAAACACCAACGGGGACTGTGCCGTGGATCCCTCGGTGGCTCGAAACACCTTGAGGTCTTTAACAAGGCATTTCTGCAAAGTCTTTGGCTGTCCGCTCGGTGTCCGGCCCTCCCTACCCGTCATTGTCCCGAACATCACCCGACTGGGTAGTCCCCCCTTGTTTTGTCGCGCCACGGCCCCTGCAAAGAACAGCCATATTTTACGGATGGCCGTTTCGATGCTCTCGTATCGTGTCTGCTTGAGGCCCTTCGCGTACGAGAGGGTCGTGTAGTCGCCACGCTGTCGGTGCTGGAAGCCAATGACACGCAGGAGGACTTGGTGGTGCACCGATCGGAGCCTGGCGAAGTGTTGCGCACTGAGAGTTCACGTCACACATCCATACAACAGGGTCTCAATCACCTCGGCCTTCAACGTGCGGACGTTCAGACTAAGCGGGGCCGTCATCATGTCGTACAACTCATGTCCGAAGCGTTTGGAGCATCCCCGCATGAGACGGATCCGTCGTTCGATTTTGAGTGAGAGGTCAGCGTCTTCGTAGATAATGCCGCGGAGTATAAGAACTAACTCCTCTATCTATATATACCTCTGACCAGCTGCTTCGATAACGAGCGGCGGAGCACGGGGCGTCTGGTCCCGTGCTCGTAGAAGCATCGTCTCCGTCTTCTTTTCCGAGACCGTGAGACCTGTTGCGTCGAAGACAGTCACGATGACTGTCATCATTTTAGCGAGTCCCTCCGCGGACTTCGAGACAATTCCTGCATCATCGGCGTATAGCATACCCCATACTGCCCTTCGCACGCATGCCAATGGCACTTCTTTTCCGACCACTACATCCTCCTCGAGGTGGACCAAATCCCTCATGATGCCTCCATCTTCGCTGAAGCGTACGAGAACAACGTGTATCACAGCAGCGAAGAACACGTTGAAGAGCAACGTCGACAGCACGCAGCCTTGTCGTAGCCCCTGCGTGACATTAAACCAATCTTAATGCTCACCATCATCTGTACGTACGCAAGCACGCATGCCGACGTGGAACTGGCGGATGATTGTAAGCATCTTGGTTGGTATGCCAACGCGCGTAAGCACCTGCCACAGCAGCTCTCGGTCGACAGAGTCGTATGCTTTCTGCAGATCAATGAAGCACATGTACAAGGGGATTTTTCTTTCTCGTCCGAGTTCTTGCAATCGTCGCACGACGAACAACATGTCGACTGTTGATCGTGTAGGACGAAAACCGCACTGTTCCTCAGGGAATATGCATCGGTCCTCGGAGTAGTTGCTAATCGGGAAAGCGACGATTTTCAGTAACACTTTGCCTACATGGGCAACAAGCGACACCCCCCTGTAGTTGTTGCAATCAGTTCGGTCCTTCGTTTTGTAAAGTACGTTGATGGTCGCGTGTTTCCACTGATTGGGGGACGTCTCCCTTTATCTAAACATTGACAAGGATGTGGTGGAAGCACTGGATGAAATCGGGGTGGTCGATTTTCAGTAGTTCGGCCGGCAGGTCGTCTGGTCCTACCGCTTTCCAGTTCGGCATTGTCTTAATGACTCCTATCATCTCGTCCACCGATGGTTTGTCGCCAAGCGATTGTTGAAGCGGTCGTGATGGCAATGGGTCGATGATAGTCGGATCAAGTTTCAGCGATTTCGTGTTCAAGAGTTTGTGGAAGGCTCGCATCCACCGTTCACGAATTCGTACTTTATCCCGTAGCAGCGTTCCATCGTCGTCCCTAATGAACTGCTCGCTTCGCGCTTTCTTGCCCTCCAACCCTACAGTACTCTTCAAGTGCCTCTAAAAGCATCGCTGGTCGTTATCGACATAAGCCGTTCTTCTATGAATTCGTGGGTATACACAGACATACGGCATATAGACTCCTTGACTGCCAATCCAACCCCGTACAACCCCTGCCTGGCTAGTGTTTCCTCCTGACCTGAACAAAACATTTGATACCCACCAGCGCGGAATGTCGTCCTGCCGGCTCGTCGAGTTTCCTGCAGGCCGACGAAGTCACAGCCGAGTTGTTGTACCTTCGTCAGGATGCGTTCGTCGTGTCCATACCCGTTCTTCCCCTTGACAGCCAGGGTGCGCACGTTGTAGGTCGTTACCACCACAAGTGCCTCCTTCTGCCTCTTACGAGCCTCGCATGCTGACTTCCTCGCCAGCCGACGTAAGGCCTTCCCCCCCCTCCTTTTTTTTATTTATTATTTTGTGTCTTTTTTCTCCATTGCTAAAATAGCTCTTCTCTCTGTCGTAGTCCGGTAAGCGCCTTGGTTTTCAGTGACCGGGTGCAGCCGTCCCAGCCAACGCCGACACTCCCGTCCTTCCTGTCGCGTATGCGTACGCACGCGATGGCCAGCCTCTCCACTCCCCAGGCTGCACACATTGCGCTCTCTGCTGTGGTGATATTCCCGCGTTGCTCTCAGGGGGGTGAACTCCTTGGCGTTGGGTACGATCGTACCACACCAAACATTTCGTAGAAAACGTCGCAAACACACTTTTTTCGTTTTCTTTTTGTAATTATTTGTACTATAAGCGGTAAAGTCACGGCTCCGCCCGTGGCGCTAGCCCTGCGTTTCCCACACATAAAAAAGCGCGATTGCAGTATCACACTCAGCTTGCAAATATGTATGAGTTTTGACGAAATCTTCGATCTCACAGCTGTTGTTTTTTATTTTATAAATATATACCTGGTAAATAACTAGGAGGACCTCGTACGTGGCTGGACGGTCGATATGTGGGCCTTTCGGTGACCTTCTCGCTAGCCATCAACAATTGATTCGATCACCGGAATCTTTTCGCGGAAATAGCTTTTAGCTTTTCACACTTTTGGCTGGCGGCAGCAGCAGGGTCTACCACATGATTTGTATTTTTTCTTTCACTTCCATGGAGGAAGTAAAAAATTGGGTTTTAGCTAAAATTATATACAGTACACCTTGTCACTCTGATGCCAAAATCAGGTAACACTAAAACCAAGCAAAAGTCACACGCCAGGACCCCTGCCATTGGCCAGCCTCCCATCGTGCCTGATTTCGGCTCGAAATGGCCAGTTACACCTATGCTATATATATACTAGGGAATAAGTGGCCCTCCCGCCCCCACGGCGGTAGGGCCAGATTGAAGCAAGTAGTAATGGAGATGATAGAGGGTCGAAATAAATATAATAGGAATAAATAGGAAACAAATTGACGGCGAAGGTTAATAGGAGTACAAATAATGGTGAAGAGAATAGAAACGATGGGGACATAAACACAACCAAAGATACAAGAGCTGCCAAACAGTTAGACTTTGCGCATAGGTTTCCTTTGTTTCCGTGGTTTTCTGCTTTCGGGAATGTTATGAGTGGTCAACGCTGAAGGTCATGCTGCACATCATTGTCGGATGGCAAAAATGATAATAGTGACTCGGAGTACGAAATGTACTCGATACTCGGAGTATACTCGGAGTGTGAAGTACGTTAGGAGCATCTTTGCATCATTTGAAAGACTAAGATATAATACGCTGAAGAAGACAGGAGAAGGCAAGAAACAATAACGAACATATAAACACAAGACTGTCAACCTGATAACTCCGGAATTAAAGAAGAGTAAACAACATCGACAGCTCTAGCACAAAGCGTGTAGGGGCAAACCTATCCTCGGTTGTCAATATTACAATGTCGGCGGATTTCCGAAGTCTAGATATAGGCCAACATACGAGTATAAGCATCCGTGCATGAACACATCCCTGCGTAAATATAAACGATCTTGCTCAACGACTGTGGCCTTGGCTAGGGTGAACAGTCACCGTCGCCAGTGTACGAGAGAGTGTTGTGTGCTGTCTTACGTACTCACTCGTATATCACTCGTATACCTGCACATACATACTCGTACGAAGTGCTTCTTGGAGCCGGGTCGTGGATACCAAACAACACATATACTACTGTACGTCAACTCAACACTACTATGATACACCATCATCAGCACTTATACGAGTACCATCACCAGTGTGGTACGAGAGGAGAGTGTCTTGTGAACTCGTATACTCGTACATATGATATATACCTGCACATACCTACATCTTGTCGGAAGCGCCCGGTAACATCTTGTCGGAGATCACCGTAAGGATCTCCCATGCAAGTATCACCAATTCACCCTGTCATAAGATCTCCGTATCTTATCGTGCAAACCAGATCTCGTGTGATCAACAACCTGGCGTCTCTTCGACGCGTACACAGACAAGAAGGAAAGTGCCACAGGCTCAAGCTGTGAACCTGGAGCCCGTATTCATACTTGTATTCATACGAGTACGCATGTACGACGGGGATGCGTAGTTGATACCAGGTTCGTTCATACCAGGTACCAGACAGCACATACATACATACTCGTACATACGTCAAGTACTCGTACGAAGACGGGAATACTTGGTTTTTTTTACCAGGTACGTGCGTATCATACACAAGAAAAAAATCGCATTTTTTCAAGTTTGACATTTTGACATATCGATCGACAAACCCAACGACTGCGTCATAAACTCTGAACGCATCGCGCTGGTGAGGACCTCCGATCCACCCTACGAGCGTAGTG
>MEHQ01000135.1:92432-105791 GCA_008828725.1 Saccharina japonica | reverse complement strand
CACACACACACACACACACACACACACACACACACACACACACACACACACACACACACAAGACGCGGGGTAAAGAGGCGCATACATAAACACGCGCGCATGGGAGCAGAAACAGAAGGCGTCCGGCCTCACGATACACGAATACATGACATGACACAAAACAGAAGCACAGCAAACAAACAGGAAACACAAAACACCAAACACACACAATACAGACATAAAACACTGAACACAAAACACGGACCAGACACAAAACACGACATACAGACTCAATCCCGGGCACAACCACGAACAATCCCAAGACTTAAAAAAAAGCACAAAAACACAAAAACACACAACACAGCCACGAAACACAAAAACACATACTATACGATGCACTCTCTAGACGATCATCATACGGACCGCAGAACAACCACACAAAAAACGAAACACACACACAATCCGCAATACACAACTACAGTATATAAATTAAAAAAAAAAAAAAATGCATACAAACCCGAACCACAAAAGCACAGAACAACAATCTCACAAAACAAACACCACAAAACCCACAAAAACTATACCTGGTACGAAATACAAACCACAAAAACATACCAGGTACAAAATACCCCAAACCACTTATTGCGGCGGGCCATAGTAAATACTAGTAAATAGGACCTACGGTACACACAGAAAAAAAAAAAAAAAAAAAACGACCATTTTTCACGAACACTATTCGGTCCCATTTACTATGGTCTTCCGTATTACTACAGGACACCATAGTAAATGCTAGTAAATAGGACCAACAGTATGCACAAAAACCTGCATATTTCCTATTTTTTACCAACAATATTTGGTCCTATTTACTAGTGTTTACTATGGTCCCCCGTACGAGTCTACTCCCACTCTCTCACCCGCAAGCTAGTCGAGAGTACGCCTTGGCCGCCGCCTTATTCCATACAGCCGAGCGGTCGACCACGCTCTTCAGTGTGCGGTCTTCTAGGGCCTTTCGCACGCGATCGACCAGACCCGGAGGCTTTTTCTCGGGGCAGTGGACCTGCCCAGAGAGAGAGGGGCGGTGTGAGTGGGGGTGGGCAACGAAACAAAAACAAAAAAAAGAGTAATTTGAGAACTTGAAGGGGAAAAAAAACGAAAAACGAAAAACGAAACACGAAAAAAGAAAAACAAAAAAAATAAATCTGAATCCGGGCAGTGGACCTACCTGACACAGGAGGAGGGGGGTGTGGGGTGTGGGTGGGCAACGAAAGAATAAAGGAAAATATTATTCTGGATCGGGAACCGATATAAGGATAGTCTGCAGTTTGTTGTTATAGAGAGAATTCGGCGTTATGGTTCATATTCTTTGGCTGAGCACGTACGTACGTAGCTCACTTGCAGCAACAACAGGCATTGTTTGGTTGATCGCGCTTGTGGGGATACCAAGTGGATACCGCACGGAACGGTGCTGGTAGACGGGTAGGACACGCGAACAGACAGGGCTGTTGCTTCCAACTGGACAGCGGTCGTTCGCTGAGCCAGGTATTTCGTGTATTTCGTGATTTATCATGGAATTACAGTTCCAAGCTCGGAAAGGAATGCGTCGAGTCGTACCACACGGTGCAAGCAGCGTGCGAACAAACAATTGAACGATTTGAACACTTTGAGAAATAGAAAAAAAACAAAATGGGAAATTATTCGTACAGCAGCGAGACAGCAGTCGAAAAAATAAAAGTTACGTTATACTCGGAGTATCGAGTATTTTTCGTACTCCGAGTGCTGAGAGTATTAGAGTACTGGTGGCCTAAATACTTGGAGTACTTGGAGTATGAGCAGTACTGAAGGCCCAAATACTCCGAGTACTGGGAGTATGAGCAGTACTTATACTCGAGTACAAGCAGTACTTGGAGTATAAACATCTAAATTACTCGGAGTACTCCGAGTATCGAGAGTATTGGGCACCGAAATACTGCGAGTACACAAAGTATCCATCTAATTACACTCCGAGGTAATGGGAGCATCTGTGGATTTTGAAATTCTATAAACGCCAGTCACATGCTCCCAGAACCTGGGAGGAATGACGGCTGAGTCTTTAAAATGATGCAAAGATGCTCCTAACGTACTTCACACTCCGAGTATACTCCGAGTATCGAGTACATTTCGTACTCCGAGTACTTGAGAGTATTAGAGTACTGGCGGCCTGATTACTCGGAGTACTTGGAGTATGAGCAGTACTGAAGCCCCAAATACTCGGAGTACAAGGAGTACCCGCAGTATCGGACCCCGAAATACTCCGAGTACAGGCAGTACCGAGAGTGTTCATACCCGGAATACTCCGAGTCAAGCAGTATCCCGGAGTATCGAACCCCGAAATACTCCGAGTACACGAAGTACCTGAAGTATTTTGTTTCCAATACTCCTTACTTTACTCCAAGGTACTCGGAGCATCTGTGAACATTTTCACGTTTTTTTTTTTTAAACTTGAAAAATCGAAAAATTGAAGTTTAATGGTTCGGTCTTTTCCATATTAATACCGGTAGCACGTTTCGCGCACGGGATCGACCGGGTCTGGAAGGCTTATCTCCGGGCAGTGGACTTTGGTGGTAGGCGCGGACAATGAAAGCAAAGCAACGTGTCCACCGACCGTCCAAACACATTCCAGGTATACCTAAAAAACAGTATGGTATTTCGGGAAAAAAATGAAGGAAATCAAAACTGAAAAAAAGAAAAAATGGAACATGTGGAAAAAAACGAAAATTAAACAGTTGCAAAGGCTAAAACATATGTTGGGGGGGCGGGGGGAAAGAAAAAGAAAGGACAAATTAAATAAAAACTTTTGACACGCGAAAAAGAGCAGCAGACCGAGCGCGCATCACGAAAAAACGAGCAAAGAGAAGAGTGATTGAGTGGGGGTCGGCAAAGAACCCCCCCCTCCCCCCGCCCCCTTGCGAGGATCTATGGTCATATGACTACGGCCGTGCACAACATGAGTACACCCCCCCCCCCTCCCCCCCCCCCCTTCTTCCCTGAAACAAAAAACAGTAGAAAAAAAAAAAAGTGTCCGTACTCGTGGCGAAATAAATATATATGCGAGCGTCAAGTCAGTAACAACAGCAGCAATAACGTGAACATTTTTTGTTAGAGATAAAAGAGCGAGAGAGGCGACAAGGAAAGCAGGCTTGTCATCGGAGATGGTCGCATGCATGTGATTATCGGAGGTGGGACGGGGGAGGGAGGAGGGGGGGGGGCGTATGATACTGTGCTGCTGCTGGCTCACCGGATCACCCGTGAGCAGCTCGAGCATCACCACTCCCAAGCTGAACACATCGGATCGTTCGTCGAGCCGCCCGGTGGACTGATACACGGGGTCCATGTACCTGGACGCCGTCACACAGGAACGCAAGGGAGGTAGGTACGTGCCAACAGTAAAACAAAACAATAAAACACATATTAAGTATACAGTAGTGACAATAGCAAGAACATTAACAGTGATCAACATCCAATGCGATGTCACCACCACCACCGCCGTTACTCTGCTTACTGCGTAACGATGTACCGTTTATTTGAGTCATAGTTTTGTGGCCACGGAGCTTGTATCTCTCTACAGGATTGAAGAATCGGCACGGACACTGCTGTGGGTGTTGGGTGTGCTGGATGTCGACTGGTGGAAAGAAGGGTTTCATGTGAACAGCACACACTACCGAGCAGCAATACAGTAGTTGGTAAGGACATTGACAGTGGTTTATTTGTTGACAGTTCGTCATTGTGTTGACACTGTTGTTATTCTTGTTACTACTGTCAATGACAGTCCGTAGTAACAAGACAGCAGTGTCAACACAATGACAACACTCTGTCAGCACAATAACCACTAGTGTCAACACAATTAACCACAGTGCCAACACAAGAACAACAGTGCCAACACAATAACAACAAGCAGTGTCAACACAATAACAACAGTGTCAACACATTAACAAGAGCAAAAAACAAAAGGGGGGTGTTGTCAAACGGCTCTCGCGGCACGCGCGCCCTTTCCTACCGAGTATTTACGCAAACTAAACGACATCAGAAAATAAAACGAAATAAAAAAACACAAAAAAAAAGAGAAAACACAGGAAAACAGAAAGACAAAAAGGGAAATAGTAAACAAAAAGACAAGAAGGGAACTAGTATACAAAAAGACACAGCAAGAGAAAAAAAAGAGGGGAAAAAAAGAGAACAAAAAAAAGAGAGAAAAAAAAAAAAAAAAAAAAAAAAAAAAAAAAAAACACACACACAAAAAAAAAAAAAGGGAAAAAAAAAAAAAAAAAAAAAAAAAAAAAAAAAAAAAAAAAAAAAGACACACAAAAGAGTAGAAAAAGAGAAACAAAACAGAAGAACAAGAGAAATAAACGAGAAGGAAAAAAAAAGAAGAGAAAACCAAATTGAAGAAAGAGACACCGCCTGCCTTTTTGCAACAGGCTGACTAGATAATTTAGCGAATAAGAGAAAACAAAAGTGAAGAGCGAAAAGAGAAGAGAAGAAAAAAAAAAAAAAAAAAAAAGTTAACGAGAAAAAAGAGGAAAGGTGCACGATGCACGACCTGCTATGTATGATATCCACAAAAAAAAACATCGACTGAAAAGCCTCACCCGAACGTCCCCTGCAGCGCGGCCACGTCTTCGCCGCCTGGTGCAGCCCTGCCCCTGCCGCTGCTCAGCCGAGTGCGCGGTACCCCGGCCTCGGTCTCTCCCACCCGAGAGATGCCAAAGTCCGATAGCCGGGCTTTGAGGTACTCGTCCAGGAGAATATTCTCCGGCTTGATGTCGCCGTGGATCACCTAAAAATATCGAAAATGGTGATATTGATAACTGATAATGGTATTGACAATCATATTGATACTGATAATGGTATTGCTACATATTGATATTGATACATATGGATATTGATAATGGTATTATGGTATTGATATTGATACGTATTGATATTGGTGTTTTTTTATACTGACATTGATCTTGATCTTGATAAAAACGGTCTATATATGGTCATACGACTACGGCCATGCATGAAAATGAAGTACACCCCCCCCCCCCTCCGTCTCGAAAGGGGTGCTAACTTCTTAACGCCTTGCACAGCAGAGATGGCCCCTCTATAGTGCCTTTATGCGCCAGCCAACACTACCGGCACTATACATAGCGGCAACCGACACTACTATACTCCGCAGACTGCCACACTGGTTGATCCCGTCTGTGCCAAGCGATTTCACAGGCACTATAGCGTGCAGCCGGCACTACCCAACCGGCACTATCGAGGGTGGGCTAATGTGATGAGTGTGATGAGGCGGTTTAGGGCTATACAATGGTTGTGAGATAACCGTGGAGGTCCAAAGCCTTGTGCGATCCTAAGATTATTCTCGTGTACGGGAAGTTTCCTTGGTGGATAAGATAGGCAACAGTAGCATCGAGGCTTCGTATGTAAGCCCATAGGAAAGCTCTGAACATCAGAATATTTCTTAAAATACAAGAGAACCCGTTCAATTGGTTTTTAGAATATTTGTACCACAGGATTGGTATTGTTACCCCTTTGGTCAGGATAAGGCGATAACTGAGGAATTGAGGAATAGCTCAGCACCAGAGGAACGTTCCCTGGGTACTTACATATCTACCCGTTTAGCGGACTAATGACAGAGGGAGGAGAGAGGGCTTTGACATCTCGAAGCAAAGCCGTATACGAAACCTCTCACTCTCTTTCCAGCTCTCCCGTTTTTGTCTCTCATCGTCAGAAGGTAAACAAAACACAAAGAGGTCTCCTAAACATAAGAGAAGCTGCGATTCCAAGCCAGCAAAGATGCTCCCTGCATCCCTTCCATCGTACCTCGAGCAACACTACAGGGACCACTACGGCTGCATGTCGTATGCAGGTATAAACGAACACATAATCAACTGCAGCCGTAGTACAATCGCTAATCGCCCGGGGGAAACTAACGCAAAGAGAGAGCTCGAGAACAACATTGAAAAAAAAGGCCAGCCGATCCGCGGATATGATAGAACCACAAAAAGACGGCCCGGAAAGGAACAAACAAATAAAAGGTGCGTAAAAACGAACAATGAAACGGTCCGAATAAAGGCAACACATATACAAATATACAGCCCGGACAACAACAAATAAACGGCCCGAAACGTCCCCAAATATCGGGCCGAAGAGCAACAACAAAAACGGCCCGAAAGCGTTGATTCCATCAAATAGTGTTGGGATATCGGATATCGGGACGATAATCTACTAATGTAGGTCGATACGATACATATACCGATAAACAAAAAAAAGTACGATTTCGATGCATATAATTATTGTCCCAAAATGTAAAGAACGTTTGTTCATTAAAATTAAAATAAGGGCGGTCCTTATATTTTGAGACAGAGTGGTATGCGATACTCATATCATACATATGTACATCGAAGCTTTTTCGTTCAGTACGATGTCAGCATAAAAAAAAGACGGGGATGCCGGGGGATGGAGGGCAAAAACTCGTTCGATAATTCGATACCGATACATCGAAAGTTCGATAATTCGATACCAATATATCGAAAGTTCGATAATTTGATACCGATATATCGAAAAATTCAATACGATATCCAATACCATAACACCATTATATAATACCAGGTATTACGGAGGACCATATTAAATAGGACCAAATGATAATATTGTTAGTAAAAATAGGTAAACATACCACTCTGTCCCGAAATATAAGCACCGTTTATGTTGAATATTGATGTGTTAAAGGTGCTTATATTCGGGACAGAGTGGTATACTGGTACTGGTAGGTTTTTGTGTGCACCGCACGTAGGTCCTATTTGCTTTGGTCCCCAGTAATAGTTCCATTCACTATTAAAATACTTCGGTCACGGTGACGATGCACGCACTGCACTGCCCGCCGAACCCACCTCCCGTCCCCGTCCCCGACCTCAAAAGATGCCAGATTACTGACTGGGTTGACACCTTGACTGATCGCCCCAACACTAAAATCAGTATGATAAAGGGAAAAAATGCCTTGACGCGTACGCGTAGGGACCGGGGTGTGACACCTTGGCCTTGACCGATCGGCTCCTACACTAAATTCAGTGTCGTAAGGGTAAAAAAAGACGCCTTGACGCTACGTATAGGGACAGCGGTTTGGCGCGTTGCCTGACCGCTCTCATTACACTAAAACCAGTATGATTCTCTACACTAAAATCATCATGATTAAGGATAAAACGCCTTATTGACGCCACGAGACCGCGGTTTGATCCCTTGACTGCCCACTATTAATAGGTGGCACTTTTTGACTGACACGGTTTCTGAATGACGGCAACAGGCTCCTTAACCCCTTAACCCATTCAGAACTGAAAAAAATGTCCCATACTAATTCCAAGCAGTTTGTCCCCCAATTCGTGGGACCAGTTCTTAAGGGCTTATGGAAAAAATGTCCCACACTAATTCCAAGCAGTTTGTCCCCAAATTCGTGGGACCAGTTCTTAAGGGGTTATGGAAAAAACGTCCCATACTAGTTCCAAGTAGTTTGTCCCCAAATTCGTGGGACCAGTTCTTAAGGGGTTATGAACTGGAGCCCCGCTTTTGGGGAAAAACTGCTTGGAATTAGTGAGGGATACGTTTTTCAGTTCTGAATTCTGAATGGGTAAATCGTCGGAGTTTCATGTTGCAATAGTTTTCATGTGATACTCAGGTCATGGGGTTGTTCATCGCGTATATAGCACTATTATTTCCCTCCAAAATCACTTTTTTTTACTTAATGTTAGTATGTGTTACTAACTATTATTACGGGGGAGCATAGTAAATACTAGTAAATAGGACCTATGGTACACACAAAAACCTATATGTTTACCTATTTGTACTAACAATGTTTGGTCCTATTTACTATGGTCCTCCGTAAATAGTATAAAGCTCCCCAAGTGAGGATTCGTAGCATGTGTCCACTCCCTACACTAAAATCAGTATGATAAAAGGATACAAGACGCCTTGACTGATCGCCCCTCTGATCCAAAAACTAGTGTATTGAGTATTGAGGCTAAAAAGACGAGTTGACGCGGCCAGGCCTCCTATTAAAATACCGGTAGCAATTTTTTACCCACCTTCGGCTTGTTGATGGAGTCGCTGTGCAGGTACTCCAGTCCGTTGCACATGTGGAGAGTGGTCCGGACTCTTAGCCGCCACCCAAGCCGGGCCCTCAGAGCCGGGTCGTCCAAGTGGTGTCGCAGGCTGTCACAACGATAGAGAGGATAGAGACAAGAGAGAAAAAAAAAAAAAAAAATGAAAAATGAAAAACCTAAAAACAAAAGGCACTTTACAGCTTGCAAATATAATTTTCGAACGAAACAATCCATCTCACATCTGACCTGTGCTTTTGCATATACCCGTACATACAAAAAATATTTATATATATCTAACAAACAGCACCCCGAAAAAAAAACACACGACGAACAACAGCAGCGGCAACAACAACAAGAACAACAAGAACAACAATAACAAAAATTTCAGCGCTGAACCAAAACGAAAGTCGAGCCGAGCCGAATCGAATCGAATCGAATCGAGTCGGATCAACCTATAAGCCGAATGAGGCCAACTCGAGTCACATGTCGTCAACGTGGTATCGCAAGGCCGCCGAAGAAAACACACGAAAAAACGGCCAAACAGCACCGATGCGATACGACGAGGTATACCACCAGTATACGATCAAACAAAATGTGGATGTACAAAATGGCGTTTTTTTGCAGAGCACAAAACTTTTCTCTTCTTGGCCGGGGGTCTTTTCTCGCGCTCTCGGCTGCGGGGCACGCAGGGGGGGGGGGCGCGGGTGCACTACGCACCGTGCACGTATGAGTCCCGGCCGGTCTCCGTGACACGTGCTATGGGCGTCCAAAGTGGCGCGAACTGACGAAATAATTCGCGGGATAGCTTTCCTTCCGCCCAGCTACTACTGCTGTACGGGGTAGAGTCAACTACTGTAGTAGACCCATGGAAACCCCGAAAATGAAGCAGCAGTACAACAGCGGCGAACCTTGCATAGGGTCATCAAACACGTAAATATTTTATAACATCGTAGGAACGCCTGAGTTCGTCCTTTTCAGCTTGCGACACACACCCCCGGGGGTTTTGAGTCAACCACATCCCTCTTGTACCAGAGCACAATATGATATGATATCATACGATACGATACCATACGATATGTTACGATATCGTATGATATGATACGATATCGATACGATACGATATAAAATGATACGATATCATAAGACACGATACGATATCATACGATACGATATCATACGATACGATACGATATCATACGATACGATACGATATCATACGGTATCATACGATACCATGTGATACGGGTACGGTACGACGATATCACATGAAAAAGTAAAAAACCAGTATACGACAAGATAAAATACGATCAAGCACGATATGAAAACGATACCATACGATACGATCGACCGTCTCTACTACTATATTAATACTGCGGTACCTGTTGTTGGGCATGAGGCGGTACACCAGGCAGGGGGGCTCCATGCACACGCCCAGCAGCGGCACAATGTTTTCGTGCCGACAGGTGCTGAGCACCTGCACAATCGACGCGGACGACCCCCCCCCCCATGAATCCACACAGCACAATGAAACACACCCGGGACAAGCAAAGTCCGTCGAAGCACGCATCCACACCGGCAACGTCAGCAGCGGCAGCAGCAGCAGTGGGGAACAAAGGGTTTTGTGAAGAGGTCAGTCAGGGGAGGGGTGGGGGGCAGGGCAGGCGGGGGGGGGGTACTCATGTCATGCATGGCCGTGATCGAATGACCATGTAAGGGGTCCTTTGCGAGATACGCTTGAGATACCTGTTACGAAGATATATATACTTGGTACCTGTTATGCCTTAGCAGGCGGATCGGTAAAAGCACTGCTGTGCGGGAAAATAGATGAGGACTGCTACTAATACTGCTGTATACCAGGTAAGAGAGAAAGCTGGGCGTCAAGCAAAGCAGGATAAAAAGTAACACGCCACGAAGTCGGTCATTGAGAAGGGGAAGCGGCGGAATGACTCCATGGGCAAGCGATCTGCCAACCACCTTACGTGCTACGCGTCTATCTGAATTCTACCCGCCGATCATGCCTGTCAGGTCTTGGTATTACTCACGGCTCTACTATTCTATCGCCTCCCCCTCCTTCTCCTCCTCCTCCTCCCCGTCTTGCTTCTACTTGGACAAAAACGAAAAAAATGGAACCACTTCCAGCCTCCATTTTGTTTGGGGGGGGAAGGGGAAAACAAACACAAAACAAGCTACGCCGAAAGCCATACTAACCATGACTACGAGCCATGCCAAATCCATACCCATAACTGTAGCCCCACCCTGCCAATGCCTTGCCGATACCCTAATCATACCCTTAGCCATGCCACAGGCATGCCCTAAGTCAAAAGGCAATGCCATCAGCGTGCCACACCCCTAATTCTAAGCCATGGCTACGGGCATGCCATATGTCGAGGCAATGGCCGTATCACGCCCAAGCCCGACCCTAGCCACGCCTAAGACCAAACCCCTAAGCACTCGCCCGTCAGCCACTTCCCAGTAGAATCACGCGTTCCCAAGCAACGGTGGCCGCCGGCAGACACGTGCACGTGGATAAACGTGCTTCGACTTTTATCAAACCTCCAAACTTCTCGCGTAGCACGACCACAGGAAAAAAAAACTCCAAAACCATTGCACCAAGCATAATCTTTCACATTACGACTGACAGGGAAAAAACGAAAAAACAATACCGGTACATAGCATATACTCGCAGGTTATCCCAAAAAACGCACCAGGTGGTTAGTTCATCCCCCGCGCCCCCCCCTGTGAATGCACAAAAGATCCAACAAACTCCTTCGAGGCCGTCTCCCAAAACAGACGTCACCCACCCCTCCCCATCCACCGCGCGCCCGACCCCTCCGTAAGGCTTACCTCCACCTCCCGAAAAAACTGCTCCCTTCCCTGCAGCCCGGTCTCATCGAGCTTCTTCACCGCGACGGGCAGACCCATCATGCTGCCGCGGTACACCTTCCATCGATCACGGGGGAGGCGGGAGCGGGGCGGGGGGACCGGGGGACGGGGTTAAGCCGTAGAGGGCACTCTGTGGTATATTGTGGCGGGCGACGATGTCGGGGTGGTGGCATCGTAAGACCTGGCAGCCGAAATCTTAGCGCTGTTGCGCCCACGAGAATTGAGGCCGAGTGACCGCAATGGGCGCGCCGCCGCCGCTGCCTTGGCTGGCGGAAAAGGTCGGGGCCGGCTGGTCCGGGCGTAGGGGTCCATCCTTGCGTCGTTTCGCTCTTTAACGCCTATCACACAAACGGTGGCGGGGTTTCGTTTACAGATCTCTTTTCTCTTGCGTTTTTTACCGGCCGCCGCAAGGGCGTATGCAGGAAAGCGCCAGACGCTTCCCCCCCCCCCCCCCCCCCCCCCCCCCCCCCCCCCCCCCCCCCCCCCCCCCCCCCCCCCCCCCCCACCTGGCACCTCTTTCGATCCCTTAACCCGTCGGCTTGCTGCCTACTCTACTCCTACAACTGTATCTCCCAATTCTCCCTCCCTCAACCCCCCCCTCCCCGTCGATAGCAAAAGGTTTCTCTGTAATATATGGAAACAACGTAATGAGCGCCCAAATGTTGGAGGTGTCTCTACTAGAAGTAGGAACGGTGCTCCATCTCGAAAGGGGTGCGTGGTCAATGGTCAAATGACTAAGGCAAGCAACAAATGAGTACGCCCCCTCGCCCCCCCTCCCCCCTCCCCCCTGCCCCTCCGACCCACGCCTCCCTTTCTCACCTTCCCGAAACCCCCCTCCCCGATGCACCGCTTCGGATCAAACCCGCCGCAAGCTTCTCGCACGGCCGGCAGCTGGTACAGCCTCAGCGACGCCCCGGACGAAGGAGAAGACGCCGAAGCACCAGCACCGCCACCAGCACCCCCACCCGGCGCCCCCTTCCCACCCGCCTCCAACTCCCCCTCCCCCTCCCCCATAGGACCTCCTGCAAGTCTACCGACTCCCTGCCCCCCCCCCGCTCTCGGGGGGGCTCCCCCTCCTCCGCCGTCATGGCGCCCGTGGCCACCTCCCCCCGAGGAAGGGGAGGACGACGACCCGGCAGAGGCAGAGGCGGAGGCGGAGGCAGCCGCGGCGGCGCCCACCCTGCCGCCGCCGGGCTTGAGGGGCACGGGCTTTGTGCCCGAGCGCATGTCCTCGTGGAGACCCAGAGCCGAGTTGAGGAGGTCCATCGCTTTCAGGCATGGTTCTAACCCTTCCGCCTTGCCCTTTCGTTTTTTACAGCATCGGAGGGATGGGGGGAACGGGGACGGGTGTTTTGGAATGGGGGGAGGGGGGAGAGGTAAGGGTACGGATAGGAGAGGTTTTACTAAACAAAAAAAAAAAAAAAAAACCGGAAAACTTCGATCGGATGGTGAGGATCGATCTCCGGCGCCTCCGGCTATATAAAGCGTTTCTTTAGGACCACCGGCTTCCCCCAGCTTGATAGTAAGGCATAAACCTTTCAATGCATATGCACTATCCCCCACATTTAGGCGGCCGTGGAAATTAGCAACTCGCTTCGCCTAGTATCACCGGGGTTCAAATAAAGCATGTCCGACACCACAGGGGTTCGTTATATACCGGTGTGTAGGCACCAGCCGACCGCAGAAAACCACCCAGGGTGATAAAAAAAAAGAAGCCAAACGCGAAAAAATCATCACCCGGGGTGGTTTCTTAAGACCAAAAAAAGTATGTTACTATCGTAGGCGGCCGTGTAAATCAGCAACAACTCGCTTCGTCCGGATTCCCCCCCCCCCGCCCCCCCCCCACAAGAAACCACAAATAGTCTCGTACCTGATCTGCGAGGCCTTGTATGACGCCCCTCAAGCGCTCTCGGTGCTCCTGACACTCCTTGGACAGCACGTCGAAGTTTCGATTCTTTTCGCCGAAAAACGGGGGAGAAAAGCGACAGCGAGGCAAAAAAAACACACACACACGCACACACAGCAAAAAGCACGCGCAAACCACAGGAGGAGATATATAGAGACAAAGAGAGATAAAACCAAGAGGCGGCAAAGGAGCGGGGATGGTCACGCGTCAGCCCCGTGGAGAGAAGACAATGCGGAAATGAAGAGCCGCAAGAGTAGACGTCGGGTCGACACGACACCCTAAACCTTACTTAGGCCCCACTCGCGATTCGCGTACTTATTATGCCCGCACGACCGCGGACCATCAGTACATTTTGGAGACGAGACACCCTTGAGGGAAAAATAGCAATTAAGCCTGTTGCCTGACGCACGTGGCCCTCCACCAAAACGCGAAAACTCCCCCCCCCCCCCCCCCCCCCCCCCCCCCCCCCCC
>MEHQ01000135.1:26550-92420 GCA_008828725.1 Saccharina japonica | reverse complement strand
CCCCCCCCCCCCCCCCTGTCCCGCCCAGACTTGCCTTCTCGAAAACGTCCAAACCCACCGAGCCACCTACTCTACCAAAACAAACACACACACCCCCACTCTCATCTCTCCCCACCCCTCCCCCCGCCCCTACAACTCCCCCCCACCACCAGTAGCATTAAAAAAGTAATAAGACCACCCAAATCTCCTTCCTTCGCCGGTCTCACCTCAAAAAGCTCGCCCCACGACCGACATGCGTGAAGGGTTTCCAGCAAAAGCTCGGATGAAACCGTCGCCGCCCTCACCACGCTGTCATCGGACGCCGGCCCGCTCTCCATCGCCGCGCGGATCCCCTTTCTAGCGTCCTGCGGAGGCCGAGGATGAGCGGGGGGTGGGGATGGGGGGTGAGAAGGGGACACACAAGAAGAAAATTGGCTTTGGTTGGTTTGGTTTTGTAAGGTTCGCTTTGGTTTCTTGGTTTTGGCTTGGTGTGAATTGGTGTTGCTTTGCTAGGTTTGGTGTGGTTGGGTATGTAACGACCTAAAACCAAAAAAAAAACTGCGCACGCGTCAAGCGTAACCAATCACGCCGCAGCCTCCCATCCTCATCCCCGCCGATTGTTTAAGCATTACCACGACCACCATCACCAATACAAACTACCACCACCACCACCACCACCAATACTACTACCACCACCACCACCACAACCAAAACCGCCTCTACCACGACCACCACCATCACCACCCGATCACCACCACCACTACCACCACCACAACCAGCCCGTTTCGTAACCAAACACACTTACCTCCGGTACGCTGGAATGAAAGGTGCTTCCCGGTGTGTTTCCGTCGGCATCCTTCTGACCGACGAGCGAACCCTTTCCGACGAGCTCCTGCACGCTGGCCACGTGGCCCCTGAAGGCCGCCCAGTGAAGCGGGACCTTTCTCCACGCGTCCGTGCAGTCCACCCGGGCGCCCCAGAACAGCAGCTCGCGGATCACCCCCAGCTGGCCGTTGCCGGCCGCCCAGTGCAGCGGGGTGCGCTTGCTGTTTTTTTTTTCGTCCGAAAAATATGTTTTGTACATATATATATAGGTAATGATACCAGGAGTACATAAAAAATGTCCCCGGGTATATGGAAGGACAAGAGAGAGAGAGCCAAAATGCGTACGTAGAGAGGCGAGGGAGGCAATACGCGCGTATAAATGTGGGAGGAGGTGGTGTTAATTATACGAAGTGTGTACGTACGTATGCACAAGATCACGGGCAAGGCTGCTTGCTCGACGTACACACCCTCCCCACGCACAGTAGTGGAAACACAGCTAAATACGTAGAGAATGGGTGGGATAGGGCGGGGGGGGGGGCGCGCGCGCGTGGGAAAGTACATATCATATGATAATATTTCGTTAGGCCAAAAATGTGCAAGTAGGGAAATAGAGCCAAACACGTACGCGTAGAGAATGGGGAGGCGCAGCGGGGTGGGGACGGGGTGGGCGTGCGGGAGGGGTCACACACGCGATGTACCGCCTTCGGAACTGCGCCCACGTTGAGAGGACAAACTTGCAAAACATATACCAGCTATGATGTAGGAAAATACAGACAACTACGTACGTAGAGAATGGGGAGGCGCAGTGGAATGGGGGGGGTGGGGGTGGGGGAGGGGTCACACACGCAATATACCGCCTTTAGTATTGCATCCACGTTGTGGGGACAAAACACTTGGAAATAGACGGAAGGTTATTTTTGCAGTGATATAAGTAAGGGTTCAATGTGCGATCGAAAACGAATTTTGGAGAGGACTACAGCAGTACGAAAGTCCGAGCGGCAAGATGGGTGCTGCGGAAGGAAGGAAGAAAGGAAGGACACTCCGTTACCGGGTGATCGCAACTCACGAGGCGTCTCTGCTGTTGACATCGGCCTCTTGCATCATCAGCAGCCGCACGACGAACACGTGACCCTTCGCCGCTGCCCAGTGGAGAGGAGTGGCAGAGCTGGGCGAAAACAATCAAACGGCGTGCCACACGGACGGGGAAGGGGGGGGGGGGTGGTAAGAGACGAACTAAAAATGGGAGAGGGGGGGGGGGGTACTTCATAGTCCATGCATGGCGTGTAGTGCGTATAAACGCATAGGGGGGCGCGGGGTATACATTTGTTGCTTGCCTTAGTCGTTTGACCATTGACTACGCATCTCTTCCTGAGACTAAGCACCGTTCCTACTCCTAATAGAGACACCTCCAACAGCTGACAACAATATAACAACAACAAAACACACGACGAAACACAAGACGCGGCGCGGCAGGTATAACCCCCTACGTACATGCGTAGCGCGAAGGGCCCGCTCGCACCGCGGAAAGGGGGGGAGGGGGCGCTTGCACCGCGGGGAGCGGCGGGGGGGGGGCGCGCGGGGGGGGGGGGGGGGTACTCATGTAGTGCACGGCCGTAGTCGTACGACCATAGACCCTCGCATCCCTACAATGCCGGGACGGAGCACGTCGGGTTTTCACCAACCAGGCAGACATTGCTTGCACCAAGCGCGAAGCGCCGTGAGGTATTGGGCAAGTCGCATGGAGGGTGAGCTGCATCCTGCCAAGAACCGCCTGTGAGACGGACTTGCATATGGACGACAGCCTCTAGGAGCGGGGGGGGCGGGGGGTTGGTCAAGGCGCGACAGAACACAGTTCTCGCGTACGCCTCTCAATCTCTGCAAGCAACAGGAAGCAACCGCGAAGCCCGCAGCCCATCGCCCGTCATGCCGAGGGCGACAACCTCTAGCTCGACTCTTTGCGGACCAACAACAGCAGCCCAGCAGTCCAGTTGAATGAAGTGCCTGGTGCCATTTTTCGTTTCAAATCATCCGTTTTATGCCGCGCGCGCTGTGGGTGAAAAGTCACAGTTCATTAACCCAAAACCTAACCGGGTCGCCGCTACATATACACGCCCCCCCCCCCCCCCCCCCCCCCCCCCCCCCCCCCCCCCCTCCCTTCCCTCTTAACTTCAGAGCTATGATATGAACATAGCTACCATATACCACAACAGCAGTATTCGTAGCAGTACTCGTAGCACAAAGCAGTACGCGTAGAAAATAGAGGGCAACGCAACGCGGCTATTCTCGTATTTTTTTTACTCGTGCCGTCGTACGGTGCGGTGTGGTGCCGTCCGGTGTGATGTAGTCATTGGTGTCCGGCGCGGCGCGGTGCGATGCCGGTACGATGCGGTCCTGGGGCACGCCTGCCGACTACCTGGTATACGCTATTACGGAGGACCTATGGTAAATAGGACCTTAATATTGTTAGTAAAAATAGGTAAACATATATATATACTGGAAGGTTTTCGTGTACGTATACCGTACTCGTAGGTTTCCTATTAACTATGCCCCCCCGTAATATCAGGTAAACTTCGTATGCCATTGCACAGACCGGACAGACCACGATCTAGTGAAATCTAGAGCCTACCCTGCAGTTTCAGAGATGCCGTGCCAGTACCTGATCCAACCCAAAAAAAAAACAAGTCCTAGTTATTTCATGAAGATTAGACGGCTCCCACCCTGCAACATGAGCTACAGAACATTTTAGGCCATTGTTTTTCTTCTTTTTTTTTCATCCCATTTAGAAATCTTCGCCCTTCTTTCATCTCTCCCTCTTTAGTCGTAACTCAGATCCGGCCATGCAGATCATAATTATATCTGCTCTCTTGACAGATCTAGGTCATGAGGTGTGAAAAATCGATAATCTGTTCGATCTGTGTGATGTTGCAACTCACTGTTTGCCGTCTGTCAAGCGAACGTCCGCGCCGCATGCCAACAGGTGCTCCACTGTTGGAGTGTGGCCCTCGTTCACCGCCCAGTGCAGCAGGGTCGCGTCATACTGGCTATCTCGCACGTTCGCCTGCCATGTTCGTCAGTTGCAGAATCAACACCCGTAACAGAATCATCAGTATCAGTAGCAGCATTAGTATCAGCACCAGTGTCAGTATCAGCATTATTAATAGTATCAGTGTCAGTATCAGCATTAGCATAAGTTGTCACTATCAGCATTTGTATCAGTGTCCGTATCAGCATAGTAGTATCGGTATCAGTTGTCAGTATCAGTAGCAGCATTAGTATCAGTACCAGCATTAGTATCAGTACCAGCTGTCAGTATCTGCGTCATCAGCAGCAGAAGCTGTGTTAGCAGGGACAAAACATCAGCAGCAGTACAGCAGTAGTAATCAGCAGCATCAGTGTCAGCAGCAATACAAACGAATAGCCTCCACGGCAACATTCAGTGCAAGTGTATACCATTATCACAAAACGGCACCAGCATCAGCGTCACTCGTACAGAAGTTGTACCAGTAGTCGTAACCAGTACCAGTGTCAGCATCAGTATCAACATCAGCGTCACAACCAGTATTTTCATAGCACCAGTGTCAGTATCAACATCAGCACCAGTACCAGTACCAGTATTGATCTCGCATCGGTATTGACGCCAACAACACGACACCCCAAGCCACCCATGCACATCTGAAAAAAAGCCACGCCACACGTCGGAGATTGGCGGCGAACTCTAATACGGGGGACCTTAACCCCTCAAGAACTGGTCCCACGCATCTGGGGACAAACTACTTGAAATTAGTGTAGGATACTTTTTTCAGTTCTGAATGGGTTAAGAGTAAATAAGGACCGAATATTTTTCGTAAAAACAGGAAATACATATAAGGGCCCGTATTAACGAGTATGAAATAAATTCAATTTGGAAAAAAGAAAATTCAAACACGCTTTTCATTGGTCAACACACGCACCAGCACCAAAGATTAGCATCTTGGGGTCTAATCAATTTGAATTGGACGAAAAAACCAAGAAGGTCCCAGGACCTTCTTTTCCAAAGAATTCAAATCAAATTGAGGAGTTGGCCCGACTTGGACCGGCATGTCCACGGTGGGCAAACGCCCCCGGTACAATCTGGTCATTTCTTGGTGGCATCGATGACCACGACCGAGGCGACAACACGTGAACCACAACCCGAGGCCACCGGGACAACAGCCGCGCCCACGCCTATAGACAATAGCACAGCGTACCCCGGCGGTGGCGCCTCAAAACCAATCATGGCGGTCGCAATCCCAACTTTTCAACCAGCTCGATGCTCCAACCCGATAAAAAACCGAGCGATCGACCCAAAAACAGCATGATACGCTCAAGACTTCGATAACACAATCGCCGCCCCTGTCTCGCCCGTGGCGTTCCAGGGATCCCTACGCCCACCCAGGAGACCCTGAGAGCGATAGCTTCCTAGCCTGGGCGGTCAAAAGCAAAAGTATGCTGGCGGCGGCGCGCACGCGTCGACGCATGCTTTCCCTCTCGTCTCCTCTCGTCGATTTTTTTCACCTGGGCGCTGTGACGCATGCTGCGTTTTTTCGATTTCATAAATATTTGAACGAGCAATTCACTATTCCCCATAGGACGCAAACCAGTTTTTTTTTTGCGAAATCACATTCAAATAGGATTTTATTTTCCAAATTGAATTTTTGCTGTCTTCGTTAAGATGGGCCCTAATACCAGGTAGTTTTTTGTGTGTACCGTAGGTCCTATTTACTAGTATTTACTATGGTCCCCCGCAACAGTGTTACGGGGGACCATAGTAAATAGGACAAAATCTTGTAAGTAAAAATGGTAAAATATATAGGTCTTAGTGTGTATCGTAGGTCCTATTTACTATGCTCCCCCGCAACAGCATTACGGGGGACGATAGTAAATAGGACAAAATCTTGTAAGTAAAAATGGGAAAATATATAGGTTTTAGTGTGTATCGCAGGTCCTATCTACTATTCTCCCCCGCAACAGTATTACGGGGGACCATAGTAAACACTAGTAACTAGGACAAAATCTTGTAGTAAGTAAAAATGGAAAAATATGTAGGTTTTAGTGTGTACCGTAGGTCCTATTTACTAGTATTTACTATGCTCCCCCGCAACAGTATTACGGGGGACCATAGTAAACACTAGTAAATAGGACAAAATCTTGTAGTAAGTAAAAATGGGAAAATATATAGGTTTTAGCGTGTACCGTAGGTCCTATTTACTAGTATTTACTATGCTCCCCCGCAATAGTAGTATTAATAGTAGTGATAGTCCTCGGGGTTGGGGTTAAGAGTTAGGGTGAAGAATTCCATTCAACCATTGCACACTTCTTAACCCTTTTAGGACTGCAGACCCGTTTTGGGGACAATCCACTCTAATTAAAAGTAATTTGTCCCCAAAACGGGACTCCAGTCCTGTAAGGGAGTGCAGACCCGTTTTGGGGACAATCCACTCTAATTATAAGTAATTTGTCCCCAAAACGGGACTCCAGTCCTATAAGGGTTAAGGTCCTCTACTTACGCAAGGTTCTTGAAACCCAAAAACGAACGTATAAACGTTTTCGGACCGCAAAATCAATGACAAAAACCAATATGGACCCGAAAAACTGGTCATTTGTCAGGCCGACTATTTTGGATTTCGTTGTCAGGGCACGCACGACCTTCACCCGGAAATGGGGGTTTCATTTGCGGGGTACAACTTTGTCCGAAAAAGGGCGTCTGCGTTTTGAATCGCGACGGGGTTTCCACAGGTCGTGGGAGGCAACACGCGTTGTAAGAAGCAACAAAAATAGCAATATTTAGCTGCCAAGCAAGCAACAGGTGTACCGCTGCTGACAAGCAAGCAACAGGTGTACCGGTGCTTGCTGTGCCCCCGCTACCCACCCCCAAGCAAGCAACAGGTGTACCGCTGCTGACAAGCAAGCAACAGGTGTACCGCTGCTTGCTGAGCCCCCGCTACCCACCCCCACGCGCCTCAGGCGTCATCACGAGCCGATGGGGACGGATGGAGTAACGGTGTCGATTACTGGAGCCTTGCCGCTCTCCTCACAGATGCGACTGCGGCGTTCCTTCCTTCCGAGGGCAACCAGGACTTCTCTCGTCAAGGACGAGGGCCGTCGCCGAATGGGAAATACGTATCTAGATGTTGACGAAAGAGATCAACACAGACAAGCGACGAGAAGGAAAAAGACAACTTCTAGAGACAACGCTTCCTATTATTATAGCGTGACGCGCCTCCATGTCGTGTTCTCCCTCGTCCCGACTACCAGGTGTGTGTGCGTGTTCTTCACATGGAACCGTCATTTCTACCCGTCGACATCCCTCCAGCACACCCAGTGTCCGTGCCGATTCTTCCAAATCCTAGAGAGATGCCAGTTCTGTGGTCACAAAACTACGACACAGCAGTAGCGGTAGGGATACTACATTGCAATGCAGTAAGCAGAGCAGACGATGCAATGCTACATACGACAGGCACGACTTACCCTGCTAGCAATCCAGCTGCGTGAGAGAGAAAATAAAATAAAATAAAAACCACACCTCGGACGGATACGTGATTGATTCTCACTTCACGATTCAGATATCTCAGGGCAGGTCACTTGCCGATCAGGGATGTACGATCTGTATGATCTAGCTCATGTTGCCGGGTGGGACACGTATAAATCTGCATGTTATATATATCACGTGTTTCCTGGTTTCGATCTGTACTGCGCAGATCTTGCACAACCTCTCACAAACGGCAGATGAGGAGCTACGTAGATTATCTAGATAATTATATATCTGTAGATCTAGATCATGATCTGTCTGTAGATGATTTAAATCATGATCTCTGTAGATTATGTAAATCATGATTTATCTGTAGATGATCTAGATCATTATTCATCTGTAGATGATCGGTCTCAGGTGTGAAGCCTTCACATGATAGCGTGAAGCGTGTATGCCGTGTTTCCCCTTGTCCCGGCTACTACGTACGGAGTACCTAATGAATGGGGCCAAATATTGCTGCTGTAGTAAAAAAAAGGGAAAGAATTATTGTGTTTGGTCTGCACCGTAGGTCCTATTTACTATGGTCTTCCATAATACCAGGTACTCGTACAAGGTTTTAGCGTGGGGCTGATTGGCATGCTCCGGTGCTATGCTATTAACACGAAATCTCCACGACCACCAACCAATACGTCGTAAAGGAACCAATTGCTGAGAGCGCCTTCGTGGCGTGGGTAGGCGGAATCCGACGCAAGTCGACGAGGGAAGAAAGTGCTGAAATCTTCTCGCGATAAAAATCCGAGGCACGTACCGTAGTGGGGAGGGGGGAGAAGAGCCTACTCAGTGACCCCGGATCTGAGTTACGACTAAAGAGAGAGAAAAGAAGGGCGAAGATGATATAAATGAGATGGACAAGAAAAAAAAAAAAAGTTAGTTCAGGGACGAAGAGGAAATGTTTCGGAGACGTTTTCACGTATAATATCGAGTACCGCATGCCTTATGTCTTCCTCCCGCTACTACGTACGAGTATCTGTTTGCTGTATATCTAATGCATTTGTGAAAAAAAAATATGTCCCGAGACACAATCTGAAAAGTCCGGGTCATGACAAGGCGAAAAAGGTTGTCGACCCAATTATGTTGTACTTTTGGTTGCACCTGGTATACTATATTTATGAATGAACTTGCTGTCCAAGCACAAATCTGAAAATTTCGGGTCGTGATCAACGGTTTGTCGTTTTGTCGACCCAATTCCGCGCGTCCATAGTTTTGAGGCCGGAGAAATTCCTCAATTTCTTTAGGGTTTTCAAAAATGTTCCACTAAAGAAGGATGGCCTTATTAACATTGGAATGAGAGACGGAACGTAAACCAACATTACAAAATGGTCCAAAATGAAGCAACGCGGTCTGCTGGGTTATAACCCTCAAGGAGTGCAGTCCCGTTCGGGGGGCACACTACTTGAATTTAGAGTTAGATTCTTTTAAGTACTGTGCAGCACTAAAAGAGGTCACGGGATGCTGGTTTGAATGTTCGAGCAGCGGGTATGCATCGCAAACGGAACGGACAAGGGTGGCAACAAGCAAACGTGAAAAGTCAAATGATAGGTTTCGAACACAGCAGGAATGGTCCTTCTATAGTGTGCCCGTATTCACCAGGCGACACCACCAGCACAATAGCGGCAACCGGCACTATTAATAATACTCCGCACACTGCCACACTGGTTAATCCCATCTTGCGCCAAGCGGTTTCACAGGCACTACGCGTAGCGGGCAGCCGGCATATCACAATCGGCACTATAGAGGGACCCGTATTATTGTAGCTCAAGTCATGGCCCATAGATGCACACAACACGTCCTGGATACGAGAGAACACATATAGTACTACTGCTGTAGTACACAACCAAAACAAACGCGAACGGAGAAAACGCTAAGAACGACGAAACGAAACAAAAAGCTACACAATTATATGATATGTACGTACGGAGATAAAAGTAGAAAGAGAATACTACAGTAAGTTACCAATAAATACATAAATACTCCGTACTACGAGTAATGTACTGCCGTACACCGGTTACTATTATTACGCAGGACCATAGTAAATAGAACCAAATATCGTTACAGCAGTAGTAAAACTAGGTAAATATGGTAGGTTTTTGTGTGTGCCGTAGGTTCCCTATATTTACTATTAATAAGGTCCCCCAAAACTTCAAAAATACCGTATAAAAACACAGGACGCAAGGTAACAAACACACCCTCTGGGCTGCTTTTCCAGTAGCCACTAGCCTTTACCGCACCACTGAATTATTATCTAGGATAAAGTATGGGAATCGGGGAATATTTTATTATATACCTTTTAGTGTGGTCGACCAATTTTTCAAAAAAAAAAAAAACGCCTGATTTTTTCGAGACAAAGCTCATAAGGGTCGGGGCGGGGACGGGGTTCGGGTTCGGGTTAGGGTTAGGGTCTAAAGTAGTGTTTTCGGCGTTTTTATCAATATTCGGTCTCATAACACTGGAACCACACGCGGGCCACAACCAAGTCCCCGATTTCTATACTGTATCCTATATAATAATTCAGAATTGCGGTATCTGAAACAAGACGAGGTATTCATACCCGTACACAAGGGTGGCGTTGGAAAGGGCTCGTCGAGATATTGCTATTCGTAGACGTATCTCTCAGCGTTTGCACTCTCCCCAGTGTTTACGTAGGAATTCGGTTTAAGACACTCCCTCGTCCGAGGGGGTGTGCTATATTATCACCCCCGGTGATAGCTATATATATACGGTCACCGCTGTTGCTGCTGTTGCTTGCTGCTGCGGTTGTCGTTGAAACCTCTTTTTTGTTTTACTGGCATGAGCCCGTAGGTAGGTTGAAACTGCCAAACCCTGACGTTGATTGTTGGTCCGAACAACCTCCAAAAGGCGGCAGTGACGCACAGCAGCAGCAGCAGCAGTAGTAGTGGCGGGCTGGGTAGGGCTAGATGCTAGATATACCGATTATCGTGCTACTGTACTACAGCAGTACGTACTACTGCTGCAGTGTGTTACAGCAATAGGGTATTATTGCTGTACCAGCAGATATTAAAACTGTTGTAGACAGCCATAAAACGATTGAATAAACCAGACTCCACTAACAATACGAGTATTACCAGTGAGCCCGTAGGTTGAAACTGCCAAACCCTGACGTTGATTGTTGGTCCGAACAACCTCCAAAAGGCGGCAGTGACGCACAGCAGCAGTACAGCAGTAGTGGCGGGCTTGGCTGGGTGCTAGACACCGATCCTCGTATATACTACGTAGTGTGTTACAGCAGTACGTACTACTGTTGTAGTGCAATATAGCAATAGGGTATTGCTGCACCAGAATCGTTATTAAAACCGTTGTAGACTACTCCTGTAGACAGCCATAAAAACAAACGAATGAACTAGACTCTACTAACAATAGCACGAGTAGTTGGGCTATACGGCTAGACTACACAGGAGCAGACTACACTGCTGCGGTACGTAGCATACGCAGCCAGTAGCTACGAGGATACGAAGAGCGGGTGGAGTGGAAGGCGAACCGTAGAAAGGCGGATGTTGTCCCGCAAAAGTGCCACACCAGCAGCAGCAAAAAAACACCAAGCAGTACTTGTACCGGTACCATAGGCCCCTCTATAGTGCCGGTTGCCCGCTATAGTGCCTGGGGAATCGCTTGGCACAGATAGGATTCACCAGGGAAGCAGAGACAGTGTGCGGAGCCGGTTGCCGCCATGTATAGTGCCGGTATTGTTGCCTGGCGCAGACCGGCACTATGGAGAGGGGCCACTACTGCTGTATACCGGTATACTACCCGTACGGCCGGGCTCCACGTAGCCTGTACAGCCTTACACCGCCGTATGATATAACACACAAGACGGCACAAACCCCTGCAAGACAAATTTCGGAGCCTATTTTTCTCCGAAACAACAGCGGTGGAGGTACACACAGCAAAAAATGGTGGCTTTGTGGCAACAAATTTCGAGTGTTGGTGGTTGTTGTTCCTTTTTCTGGTTAATCTTTTTGGACGTGATGGGAGGGAGGTCTCGCTGACGCTCCTCGTCACCAGCGGTTTATCGCGTGCCTTTGCCCACGGTGCCGCCTTTCCCGCCTTCGTCGCCGTTCTCGGGCGGATCGTACGCAGTCTCGAAGACCGAGTTCCCCTAATGGTCCTAGACCATTCAAACTCCTGCCATCCAAGTCATTATCAAATAAAGGAAATGCATCGCTTTGAACTCCCCCCTTTCACCTTTGAAAAAAACGGGTGGTGGGTGGGTAAAAACTACGGGAAAAGGCGCTTGCCAGCCTTCTGGCTTTGTATACGTAGAGCGCCCCTATATATATCCGATGTTGTTCCTTTGCGCCGCGCCGCTCTTTGCCTCCTTCACTGTTGGCTTCAGGAAACACTGCTCGGCGTGGTAGCCTCTCTCTACTTTATTAACATCCAGATCCGGGAACCATAACCCCCACATCTATCCCTCCGCAACAAACCCCAGATTGGTCTCTCTTTTCTTCGGCACTTATGATATGTACGACCAATCTTTTATCTTTGGAAATAATTATTTCGTCAAGATCTGATATTTCCATATTTGACGCACCGCTCGGAGATTACACTCTCCCGGTTGTCGAGCAAACCAGCCTGGGAACACGTGCGAGGGGGGGTGTTATCTTGCGTGTTACAGTACGAAGCAGTAGTGTACCCTTTTTAGAGTCACCCGGTTCAAAGCCATAGTAGTGATAAGACCAGGTAAATCGGCTTGTCACGATCAAAAGTTTGAAAAAAATACCTGGAATTAGTATAGGATCATTTTTTCAACAAAAAAAACTTAAAAGACCACGTAAAATGGTTTGTCGCGGGGTGGTCTTATAATGGGTACGTAGCAGTGGTGAACGGTACGTACGTAGGTGTCTAGGGTTTGGGTGACGGCCTGGTGCTTCGGGCTATGACGTTAATATGTTATTTTTCTACCATGTATCACGGCTGTGTTAGTTTTCTTTTATACCCATAGGCGGGTCGGATCGGGTCAGGTCGGGTCGGGCGTTAGCAGCCGGGCGGGAAGAAAGAAACAACATTCGAAACTTGAAACGTGCCCGGGGCCCGCGGGTAATACCGCTACGATACGACCATCTTACGTACGCATTTCATATGGGTTGTGGGTTGTCGGTGATCTATTAATAGCGATAGACTACAGCAGCAGTGGGGTCAGGGTCACGGTTTAAGAGTACCTAGTACCGGATTTAAGAGAGGTAAAATGGCTCGGCACGGCCATACTAAAAGCTACCTCGGGTACATACATATATACGCGTACCAGTGTTTTATCATCTACCAGGTACGGGCTATGACACTAAGAAAATCATAGGCCACACATGACGGAAATGAAAAAAAATCATATCGTCATAGGCCACAGATGACGGTATTTTAAAACAATAATATCGTCATAAGTCATAGGTTCATAGAAAGCTGTCGTCCCTGCTGGCGGTTGCGTTGGGGTTTCAATATTGGCTGGCATATTTTTTACTCCGATTAATATTAATAGTAGATTATCGTATCGAAAAAATCGACATCGTATCGGATTATCGAAAATTCGATATACGATATGGAACGTGTTTTACGCTCCACCCCCTGACATCCCCGTGTTTTTCAAGCTGATACTGAACTCCGATGCATCAAATATCGAAATCGTATCGACTACTCGTACTGTAGCTTTTTTGGTTATCGGTTTTGTATCGGAACTCGATTACCGTCCGATATTCAACACCAGTACGACGTATCACATCAGTATACATTTACACACCTAAAAGCTTTTTCTCGGTCTTCTTTCCATCGCTTAAAATGTGAAAGAGCGAGTTGGCAAAAAAAAAAACGATGAAAATCGAAGAGCAGTGGGCATGTGTGTTGCATGCTGAATGAAACCATCGCGGGGGGAAAAAGGAAAGAAAAAAAGAAGGGGAGTAGGCGGAGTGCCGGGTGGGAATAGGGAAAGACCTGCCTGCGGCCGCGGCCTGTCCAGAAGGCCGTTGAGAGTACAACCTCCCACGAAGACGAGTCGAGCTGGAAGGGAAAAGTGGTGATAAGTAACATCGTAGCATACCACGTATAACATGTACCAGGTATATAGTATATATGTAGCATATATGGTCTCTGATACCGTAACCAATTGTCATTTTGAGTTGAGTGCAACTCAAGAGTCCAGAGCCTCGTGCTAATGTACAACAGCAGTACAGCAGCAGCATCTTATTATTGCCCCCTCTGTTGAATCCGTAATCGGCAATGTCAACTATCGAGGACGGGTCGCCCATGTGAATGTGTGTGTGTTCTCCCTCAGGCGCCTCTGTATATTTGGTACTTTATCTGGTACGATTTGTGGGATAAGACCGGTAACGGCGCCTCGAGGGCAGTAAGTCGTGTGGATATTTGGAAAGAAGTGTATCGGTTTGAAATTCCATCCATATGTCAAGATGAATCACGTGATGCTCTGCTCAAACCCACAAGGGGTCCATAATATGCGGGCTGTGACATTCCTCATTTTTTTAGGGGCCATAGCCCCGTGCGTTGGGTATTGTGTATTGTTGTGTGTGATCTTCACACTAAACCGTTATTTCTACCCGTCGACATCCAACACAACCAGTGTCCGTGCCGATTCTTCATCCCTGAGAGAGATACAACGAGCTCTGACTACTGCTGTGGTCACAAAACCGCGACAGAGAGATACTACTGTACATTGCTATGCAGTAAGCAGAGTACCCAAATATTACGGGTCGTCTCATACACTCGTTCGTAAAAGTTGTGGGTCGTATTATATACCTGGTATGTCCTGTGCTACTGCTGTACACCCCTTGGCAGTACGGAGTCACTTTGTTCGCCCTAAGCTTAGCTATTATTCTACCTCAGTAGACTACTCCTCGCAGTTACGGGCATTGCGCGTAGCCGCAGGCGGGCGTCAGCCCGCCGCGGCGAAGCCCCCCTTGTACCTGGTATATGATATGATACCAGGTATGATATGATATAAGATGTCGAGGTTGGAGCGTGTTCCGACCGAGGGAGTTACACGACGCGATGCAGTTATAGTATTGCCGCTGCTGTTGCCGTGGATGCTGTTGGTTTCGTTGGTGGTGGTTTACTACTGTTGTTCCCAGCGGCAGTCGTTGTTGCTGCAACTGCACCCACCTTCGGGAGACAAACTCTTGGAATACAGCAGTACCGGCCTGCTCAAAAGAAAGTAACTCACAAGAAAGTCAGCCTGTAAACATTAAACAAAAAATAAGGGAAGCTCCCAGCCTCGTATGATAGGTGCCTAAGCTTCAGGAAAGTTGACCCTTTCCTGTGCCTGGCCCGTGCTCAAGCCACCATTCATTGTATATACACAAGAGTACTAGGAAAAACGTTCTCTCGGGGACAAAAACCAGAAAGGGCAACATAAGAAAACGTGCTTTCGCGCGCGCCCAGAATAAGAAAGTCAGCCTGGGCCCGACTCCAGCTTTCTTGTGAGAGGGCGGGTATTGCTTGTGCATCACTTGGAATCAGAGTTGGATCATTGTTGCAGGAGAAGCGGAGCCAGGGTCAGTACGTCAGTATATGAAATACGTGCTGGTTATTTTTCGCTGTATACCAGTATACCTGGTACCATTTATTACTACGTGCTGGAGGAGAGATACGAAAGCTCTGCGGATATATATATATATATCTATATACGAAGTACAAGTCACGAGTCACGAGGCAGAAAGCAGACTCTAAATATAGACCTGGTACTCGTACTTCGAAGTAGATATATTAAAAAAATTAAAAAAACAACAGCTGTGAGCTCGAGGATTTCGTCGAAGCTCATCTTTGCTGGTAGCTGAGTGTAATACTTCGATCGCGCATACAACGAGATAAAAAAAGCAGAAGAAGGGACACACGCAACGACACAGCGCCATTGTATCATACATATCGTACGATACTATCCATTCGTAAATATATGGGCATGCTGCGTACTCGAAGCAGGTATGATATGCACTACAAACAGGATATCATACGTAGGATAACATACCCGGCGTAGTCAAAACGAAACAAAATTAAACAGGAGTTATCATAGTATGTAGGGCTGGCCACTGGCTGGCGCCGCCAGTGCGATAGCTACCGTAAAAAACAGCAGCCAGCATACAAATAAAATATTCCCTCAGTAATCTTGTAAACTGAGAGTAAAACCATCTACGTACGGAGGCTTTTTGGCTTCAACCCGTGCCGAATGACATGCCGTGTGTGTTCTTCATACTTATGTATCAAACCGGCCGTTCTACCCGTCGACATCCATCCAGCACACCCAGTGACCGTGCCGATTCTTCATCCTAGAGAGATACCAGTTATTATGTAGTCACAGAACTACGACACAGATATACTACGGCTGTACGTTGCCATGCAGTGAGCAGAGCAGACAATGCAATGCCATGTACGACGCACGACAGGCACGACCTACCCTGCTAGCAATCCAGCTGCGTGAAAGAGAGAAAAGAAAAGAAAAAAGCCAAAAAGGAAGAAATACAAAATAAAAATAAATGCTGGCAGCTGGTGTTGCTGCTGTGTGATATCAAACACCAATCAACCCTCGGGTGCTGGCAGCTGGTGTTGCCGTGCAGTACCGAACACCAATCAGCAGCAGCACGAACTACAGCAGTACGTACATAAATCTCCGCATCCCATCAGAATTGCTGCCATCAGTCGTACTCTAACGCCAATGGTTACAGCAATACCAGGTAAAACCCTTTTAGGACTGCAGTCCCGTTTAGAGGACAAACCACTCTAATTCTAAGTAATTTGTCCCCAAAATGGGACTCCAGTCATATAAGGGATAATAGTGAATGTGATATGTATATATGTGGTCTGAAGTAATCGTGATATGCAAGAACAGGGGGGGTACGAGTCCGCAGGCAGAAGTCAGCGATCAGCTGCTGCAAGTACCATGGGGGGGGGGGGGGGTCGGTGGTAGCGGAGGGGGGCTGCCGAGAGGAGCACCGTTCGTGACGTGTCGTGTGTCGTGTGGTGCTACGCGTATGATTATCATGTTACCATAAACTTTGAAATATAGTCAGCGAAGCAAGCCCACAATAGATGCGGTGCGGCACCATTGACCCACGAGTTCACGAAGAACTCAGAACTTTCAGCGCTCAGCACTTTCCACACACGTCAAAGTTTACGGGAAGTTTCCAAATTTCCGACCGCCGAAATGCTGAAATCGTTTTAATGACATCCCTCCGAAAACAGACTCCCTCCTCCCTCCCCTGCCTCTACCGCCGTGTTTCCACGTTTTGATGGTCTATTGACCTAAGAGCCTACAGCTCGTACGTAAGCTCTGCGTAGTCTAGAACTATCGATCTATTTAGTGGTGATGGATACATACACCAGGTATATTATAGTCAGCTGATTATAACATAATACATCACTTGGAGTGTTCATATTTGCCGAGAGCCAGCCTGTTCTGTCGGGTTGTGTGTTGTGCATTGTTTTTTCCATTATGTATACATAAGATAACTTTTTACGACGGCAAAATTATCGTAATCAAATTTCAACTATTAATATTACGGGGGACCATAGTAAATAGGGACCTGCGGTAAAGATAAAAACCTATAGATTTACCTTATTTTACGAACAATAATCGGTTATATTTACTCTACGTAGGTCCTCCGGAATAGCACTGCTTTACTTCATTTAAGCCCCATAAAAGAGCGTGCAGTTGTAAAAAGAACGCACAGGCAGTACAGAAGTTCACATATATACTTATGCCTACGTACGTACCAGTAGTGATTTGCGGGCTGTTTGATCCGTTGCTGCTTGCTGTGCATATCTAATGTCTAGCTATTAAATAGTGTCATCACCAGTCTGGCCGCCACATCTCCTTTTTTACGCCATTTTTTTACCGCGTGATACAAATATATTAAAAATGACATATGTACGTACCTGGTATGTACGTAACTCGGACCAAAAATAAAATTAACAGAAAAAACGACAACGATTCTCGAAAACCCATGAAAATACTGCCCTTTTTTTCCTTTTTTTTCGGTAATTGTACAGAATGCTTCCACGATTGCTGCGTGCGGACCGTTTCTGATCGGATATTATAGACCATACCTGGTTACACATCATCTCCCTGTCTTATGTATGATACGTACATACACCACAGCAGCAACAGACTGCTGTCAAATCTTATGTATGTGTCCCGAAATATAAGCACACTTTTAATAGAATATTGATATATGAAAGTTTTTTATATTTCGGTACAGTGGTATGATACAAGCAGCAGCTGCAGTACAGAACTTTAACTTTACGTACGTCTAACATATTTGTTCGTGTCTCACCTTGCCAGGTACAACAGCATCCTTGACCTTCTGCCACTCACACCGGTTGATCGCCTCGAACACGTCTACTCGGCTCCGGAAGATATTCATCGCCGCCGGCATCCACGCAGCCTACTGTTGATACAACTACTGCAGCTGTGGTCTACTACCAGCAGTAGTAGAAGTTGCGAACAGCAGTAGTTGCAGTAGCAGCACCAGCAGCCGCTACGATGCTGCTCACTCCAAGGACTGATACGGCAGTAGCAGTAGCTCTACTGCCTACTGCCTGCAGTACGTCCGAACAGTAGGTCTAAGACCTCCCCCCTCGTGTGGGGAGTCTCCTTGTAACAACGGACGCTAGAAATACGTGCGATATGCTCCGCGATGATTTGTTGATCGCCCTTCGTATATGCGAAGATTCAGCTAGGCGTTATCTCGGGCCGTGGCCGCGCCCGCCTCCCTCCCTCCCTCGGACCCTGCCTGCCTTTGTCCGCCGAAGGAGGAGCAAACGGTAACGGGGGCACCAGAGGGGGGGGCGGCTACGGCTGCTGGTCCAGCTATTACGTAGCTCAGCGTCCGGTTTGGCCTGGCTGAACCTTCCCCGTGATGACAGCAACAGCAACAGCAACACGTATATAGCAGTATTTCAAAGATGTGACAAGGACAGTGGGGAGGGGGGGGAAATATAAGCACACTTTTAATAGAATATTGATATATGAAAGTTTTTTATATTTCGGTACAGTGGTATGATACAAGCAGCAGCTGCAGTACAGAACTTTAACTTTACGTACGTCTAACATATTTGTTCGTGTCTCACCTTGCCAGGTACAACAGCATCCTTGACCTTCTGCCACTCACACCGGTTGATCGCCTCGAACACGTCTACTCGGCTCCGGAAGATATTCATCGCCGCCGGCATCCACGCAGCCTACTGTTGATACAACTACTGCAGCTGTGGTCTACTACCAGCAGTAGTAGTAGTTGCGAACAGCAGTAGTTGCAGTAGCAGCACCAGTAGCCGCTACGATGCTGCTCACTCCAAGGACTGATACGGCAGTAGCAGTAGCTCTACTGCCTACTGCCTGCAGTACGTCCGAACAGTAGGTCTAAGACCTCCCCCCCTCCCCCTTCGCCGTGGGGAGTCTCCTTGTAGCAACGGACGCTAGAAATACGTGCGATATGCTCCGCGATGATTTGTTGATCGCCCTTCGTATATGCGAAGATTCAGCTAGGCGTTATCTCGGGGCCGTGGCCGCGCCCGCCTCCCTCCCTCCCTCGGACCCTGCCTGCCTTTGTCCGCCGAAGGAGGAGCAAACGGTAACGGGGGCACCAGAGGGGGGGGCGGCTACGGCTGCTGGTCCAGCTATTACGTAGCTCAGCGTCCGGTTTGGCCTGGCTGAACCTTCCCCGTGATGACAGCAACAGCAACAGCAACAAGTATGTAGCAGTATTTCAAAGATGTGACAAGGACAGTGGGGAGGGGGGGGGGGGGGGGGGCGGAGAGGGGAGGGGGAAATTCGGCATGGGTGTAAAACAGAGTGATGCAAACTACTGCCGCTGTGCATGCATACATACTGGCACACAGGAATTTTTCTACGAGTACTAGGTACCAAAGTACTCGCTGGTATGATACCATGGCATATCATACGCATATTGAAACGGGACAAGCGACGAACGGGGTGCAGATACTGCTGCTGTACCCTAGTCTAGACCTACTCGTACCAGACCATGTGCATTTTGCTGCATTTTATACATACCTGTGTTTGGAACATACTGCTGTAGAAGCAAGCACGAGTGTACCTGATCTACAGTCAGTGTAATACTCGTATAATAGTAGACATCTAGACCTATCATCGTAGAGACAGCGTGATACATTCCCCGAATGATTGGGAGCGGGAAAGGGTGTTTTACAGCAGCAGATACATTCGTACGATGATAAATCACGTTTCAAAGAGGAAGCGGAGAGCGAGAGAACAAAGCAGCAACAGAAGAAGCTGCCAGGTGCAGCAGGGGGCCTGAAAAGAAAAAAAAGAGAGGACTGGAATTGGAGACTTCTGTTCTTCGGGTTCTGCGGGTGCGAGTTCGCAGTACCGATCGGGCCATATTCTGGCCAATACGATAGGAGCAATAAAAAGTCAGTCAGACGAGATCGGATCGATCGAAAAAGAAGGTCACCCGGTTCGTAGGAGAGAGCTGCGGGAAAAGGTGATGCATGACGACGCACGGCGTGCTCTTGGGGGCGCTGCAAGGCTTGAGGCACGCGCCCCCCCCCCGGCTACGCCTGAGAGTCAGCCATGGAGACGGTCACCCCCCACCGGCGCTTTGTCCAAATGATGAAAATATGTTCCATAAATTAGGGCAACTTCAGCCAAGTTCCACACAACCAGCTTGACATCCTGTGCAGCAGCACAGCTCTGTCTACCTGCTCCTAACAATAAACGGGGGGGAAAACTAAACCATGCCGCGGTGGACGAAATTGGGCTCGAGAAAAACGAAGGCCAGCACCCTCACCTCTGCAGACGCGTCTCGCGGGGTCTACGAGCTGCGCCCTCTTTGTGGCGGCTGGCCGGTGGTGCGACACTCTGGTCGAGGTTTGATAGTTGGTGTGTTTGTGGACGAAAAAGCGGGGACGGAGACCGTTCATATAAGGCCATCGCAGACTTTGGAAACCCATGGTGTGCCAACAACACGACTCGAGCCTCCAGCACTACAAGGCCAAGAGCTGGCAGTACATACCTAGCGACTGGATTGGCTCGCCGTGGTATCATTGCGCAAGAGCTTCTGTCGGGTTCTTCCAACGCCCGACCTCCCTACGCGTGCAGAGTAAGATGACCGAGATGTTTGACTTCGGGTGGTCAGAGCGACCGTACTGGGACCGAAAGAACTGGTCCTCTCTTGAAGCCTACAAAGAGGCCTTGAAGACGTCAACTACCCTTTACGTGGGGAACCTGTCCTTCTACACTCAGGAGTCGCAGATCTACGCTCTGTTCGACCAGGTGAATAAACCGCGAAAGAAGGCATCGGTGATGCGCTTGCCGTTTCTACGTGGCTTTGTATTGCATCGAATTTACGCCCGACAGTCTCCGGTATCGTGCACGCGACCGTATATGCGGGGGGGGGGAGAGCCAAGAGTATATCCAAGGGCTCGACGGTTATTTCCGTGATACTATTATAAATCACGAGAGCTTCAGCGATAGGGCTCTGCTTGTAGTATGCCTGGTACACAGCAGCAGTACCGTAGCTCTACAATCGGTTCATTCGCATCGTAAACCTGGTACGTTTTTAGCTCCGAAGGCAACATGGCGATATCGCCACCAACCCAGGAATGGATTAATTCATGCCCCCACGCCTCATGCCACCCTTGCCAATGTTGCGGCAAAAACCGTTTGGTCGACGGCGCTTCAGCTATCCACGAACAGCAGCATCTCACGCGGGTCCCCCGAGCCGAGTACACCTGTTCAGCTGCGTGAGATGCCCACAAACAGCAAACAACGACTATTAATAGCGGTAGACTCCCTGCCATTGCTTCTGTTTGCCTTTCAAGTGCCAATATATACCTCTAAAACGCCTGGGGCCCCGGCCCGGACGTGTGTTGTCTGTCGTCTGTCACTTGTTTCCTTGGCGAAGGTCGGTGTGGTTCGTCGAGTCATTATGGGCCTGGACCGCGTGAAGAAGTCCCCGTGCGGGTTCTGCTTCGTCGAGTGAGTGCCTCTTTCATATTTCTGTAGTACCTGGTCTGCAATACGCTGTGCAGCAGCAACACTTGTCTATCTGTGCCAAGTGCGAGGTACAAATGCATGTTTTGTATGGATCGGTTTCGGTTTGGTGTCTGCACCGATGTCGACCGCTTTCGTGTAGCGGCAAACAAAGGGCGGAAGCATGGCATGACCACGAAGCGCACTGCTGTGAGTCGTGAAACATGTCGCGAAATAATAATCGCCAAAAAAACACGCGGCAGAGATCCGGCTAGCCTCTCCTGCCGAGCCCCGCTACGATATACCGGTTACCTGGTACAGGCACCTGGTGCGTACTCTGGTACGGCCCTATTTCCTCGTGGATGCGGTCCGTGGTATTATATGGCATGAAACAGGGCAAAGAGGCGTGCAGGATGCACAAGTGACGACGCTCGGTGCGTCGTCCGTCCGTTTTTTGTTTGTTTTTCCGATAAGATTTTTACGACAACACCTTGGTTGACGTGACCAGACACTTTCTATTGGCGAGACCAGCACTGTTGTGTTGACGAGGACAACAGCAATTTTGTTGACAAGAACCAACACTTTTGCTGTTTGCTGCTGTGCCATCGCCGGGCGACTCCGTCGCGCGCACCGCCACTTCGGCAGGTTCGCGAAGCACTCCGACACGTTGATGGCGATCACCTGCCTCGACGGGACGGCCCTAGACGAACGCATCATCAAAGTCGGCATTGACCCCGGCTTCAAGCAGGGGCGGCAGTACGGGCGCGGCATGTCAGGAGGACAGGTGCCGATATTTGCGCTGTATAACTTCGAGGGACGCCTTGAGAGCGGCAACGAAGAAACGAAACAGTATCGTGAAATCGCCTGGTTTCTGTCACGGGTGTAGTTTGCGCTTGATCTCACAGAGAGCTCGGGGCTCGGTTCGTCGTTTCAGCGTAGGATTATACCGTAAATAACAGCAGTATGTCGACAATGCTTGAGCTACAGCGGGCGGAAAGCTTCTTCGAGTATGCAGCGCGAAGACCTATGTGGTTAAGGTGTAAATTTCGACATATCAAAAGCATCCCCGTCCGGTAACACTTCAAGCGGCGCCCTGCGAACCCCGCGAATCGTTCGAGCGTACGCTGAAGGTGTCACAACCACCATTACAACGTTATGGAAGCACCCGTCCCGTCCCGTCCCCTCGCCTCTCCCGAAACATCGCCTAAACAGGTACGAGACGAAGCTCGCGCAACAAACGACCCCGCGCGGGGAGGTATGGGCGGACTGGCCCTCGCAGAGTTACAAGGCGGAGGTGGTGGCGGCGGCGGTGGGGGCGGGGACTACTACGGCAACGGAGGGAACGGGGGGGGAGGACGCGCCAGCAAACGGCCACGAGTAGACTGGGATGCCAGGGATAATCGTTGGTAGACATTTGGTGGAAACAAAACGAGGGACGTCAGTGCAGTAGTGCCGTAGTTGTATTTTCCACGGCTCGGGAGAGGTTTTGCGCTTGTTTTCGCGGCGGGCCGGAGAGGGAACAGACCGCGCAAGCGTCGAATCCTGGCGTATTGCCCACGTCTGTGTGGGTGTCCACGAAAGCACCTGTTGGTTTATACGGAAGGAAGTCGACAGCGTGGCGGGAACTTGTACGGAGGGAGGTCTGCGGGGCTTTTTGTTTGCGCCTGCGCTATTGTACACACGGTCAAGAGGTCGTGAGCGCTGGGCACGACCCGTGCGAAGCCTTTTTGGATGGGTCCCTTGGAAGCACCCTTTACAGCAGTAGTAGTAGTGTTTTTTTGTTCGAAAGGCCTCTCTCCTGTACAAATCGCCGTTACCAGTAACATATAGATCTAGGGGCAACGGCTACAGAGCCAAGGGTTGAAGGGACGAGCTATAAAAAATATTAATTAAAAGTATAGTATTTAATGAACCAAGCGTCTCAGTGCGCGGGATAATCCCTCGTGAGGTGCGAGGGAGGAAGGAAACAGCGGCACGATCTCGAAACACTGCTGCCCGTGTTGCAGGCGGTGCCAGCCCCTTCCCGTTCGTGAATTTTCTTCGGCCCGTTCTGGAGCCGAAAATAGTTCCGTTAACTAAAAGTGCCTAAATGCACTCACGATCTCACACGCGAGTTTCCGGCATACGTTGCTAGGCGCATTAAAAAAACAGCTCCTGTGAAGTCAATCTAATCGTGCGGCGGCGACAAATATATTGTCTCGCTACCGACAGCGGCAACAGCCGGGTCCCCAGCTACCTACGGCATTTGTCGCCGCCCTCGCGAATACCCCGCGACAGACACGCGACGAAACTGGTTTGCCACACGCCGGAATCAGAAGTCTTCCGCGCCGCCAGCCTCCTGCCTGCCCCTCTGACCTCTGCCACGATACCCACAGGCGGGCAGACCGGCCTGTGTCATGCCATCATAAATATTCTGGCGCCGATATCTCCGACTGTCCAGTCGACTCCCTGCGCGAGCCCTTCTCCCGTGACGGCGCTGCACGCGACGATACTCCAGTGTCGGTTCTCGAACTGTTCCGAGCCGAGGCCGAGGACTTCTGCTATCTCCGCGGCACCGAGCGCCCCCGCAAGGTCTTGCTTGTTCGCGAACACCAACAAGGACGCGCCGGCAAGTTTCTGCCAAAAATATATAAAGCGCACAACGATATTGTTAAGTGTCACCGTCACCACCCGTGGTGAGTGGTAAAGCGGGGCAAGGCCAGACAGGGAGGCCGCAAAATTGCCGACGGAAGGCAGGCAGGTTTAGGTCCCCGGCCAACATTCCGCAAAAACGGTCGAATCATGTTCTTGAACTGAATTGCTATACAGTATACTGTAATCAATATAACATGCCCCGTGGGAAAAAATTCCGAGCCGAGTTTCTCCAAAGAGAAGGGGGGCACACGAAACGAAAAATGATGACTTTGGAAAGAACTCAATCGACGATATATTTTCCATAGATGCATCGCTCAGGGTTTGCACCATTCCCACTGGCGAGGAAGGAAATCGGGTTTGAATTTTTTTTTCCGAGGAGATGTGTTATCTTTTATCACTCGTGTTTTCATACGGTATGCCTGCTTGCCTGCCGGTTATGTGCCTGCCCGTCTTGTCTTGTGAGTGCGTTGTGCTGATTATTGGAGGATAACATTTCCTGCGGCCTCCGTGCCGATCTAAGCGGGAGAATTGATTGCCTCACTAGTTTTGCGGAGTGTCTTTACCCGAGCGCGATCAGCGCTCCGGCACCTGCGCTGCGCGTTGAGGGCGACAGCAGAGCATTCGTATCGCTACGAGAACAACAAAAACAAGGAGACGCAGTTTTTTTACCCTCACAACCAGAAGCGAAAGCGGAATACCGGCAACTTGAAAGCTCAAGCGCTGCCCCAACTTACAGTGTAGTAGTAAAGGATCATTTATCAGCGATACCCTTCTAGGTGTTATCAACGAGAAAGGACCTTTCCCGGTACGAATGATGTCTATCTAAAGCCCTATTGCCAAAAATACCGACGGGTGTTACCGATGTGTAAGGTCGTTTCTGGTGCGATTTGCGCAACGCCGTTCCTGGTGTGTTTACCTCTTGTCCGAGCAGGTCGTGCAGCTCCCGCTTGCAGTCCTGCAAGCGACCTCGATCCGCACTGTCCACGACCCAAATCAATCCGTCGGTCTGCCAACGAGCAGGAAGAAAGGGATGTCGTCGGTGAATGTTTCCAAACAGCAACTGTTGACGCACGGAGCAGCAAGGACCTACTTGCCTTGCACATATTTATTTTATTTTATGTGTGCTTGACATAAACTCTCCGGCTCAGCTCGCAAGGACTTTCATTTTTATTTTTTCAAGTTTTCATACTCGGGGATCTTCTGTAACATGACGTTTCAAAGGTCTTCTGCTGTCAACCATATGAAACCATCGCTGGGCGACGCAGGCGTAGAGCTCCCAATACCTAACAACGAGCATGGTATATGGTGTATTAGAAGCCGAGGCAGCAGGCGTCCCGATGCGTCAGGCTTGACGTGTGTTTGCCGAACACTTACGTTAGTGCCCGCAGTGTTCTGATTGGTCAATTTTTAATAACGGTGGTGGCATTGGATTGACGCCACGTGCTTCGTGGCGAGACCGTTCATGCCGGTACGAAGGTACTGGTATCAACGTAGAGCTGTACCTGGGTTTCTGCTAATGTGTGGCGTTCGCACTCGATTCAAAATGACGACGGACGGTTCTTCTGTAATTCAAAATGTCGCGGGGTTCCTACTGCAGTCTTCTACGTACTCGTACCGTTTATCAGGTACAGGTATCGTCTATCGTGGATAGTATTCGAGGTTTCTCCTGCGGTGGAACGACTGAGAAATCTTCAGTCGGCGGATTTCACGTCGACGGCCGACGGTATGTTTCTCTTTTCACAGTAACAAAATGGCATCAAGCTGAGTCTACTCGTACGTACAGCACAAGTCACACGCCCTAACATCCGTCGCCAACGCGAAGCCGACCATGGGCACTGAACTCGAATACCCCAGCTCGAGCGTTTTCATGGCAAGCATAGCAAGATACATTGCCCCGCCGTGTTTATATACTTCAAGACACGGCGAGCGTGGGGTACTGCTGTTCTTTGAAGGCGGCCACGTGTATAGCTGCGCTATAGACTACATACAAATAACACAGATCGAACATATTACTCAGAAGCACGAAGCACTGACCCACGTAGTCCAACGCCAGGGCATCCCGGCGGCGATTCGTCCCCGACGCACATGAGAACTGTGCGTCGCACAGGAGCTTCGATGTCGCCCTTAGACCGCGGTGTATATGTGTCGCTATTAGGCCACGGTCTATACGTGTATATGCCGGTATCTGTTCACTATGTGTCGCCGGTAGGTCGCGGTGTTTATGCGTATATGCCGGGTACCTGCTCAAACCATTATCCCTTTCTGGACTTGAGAGACAAAAATATGTCGAATGTAGATGACGATTTTACAGAATCGGCAACACGAACAAGCCCACGCTGCTGGGGTAAGGGGTGTATGTGTCCAATGAAAGGAGTTATACGGCACGCGCGCACCATGGTAATACTCGCACTGCCGCATGCTCTTCCTACTTCCTACAGTGCAGCAGTATATAGATGCTTGATTAGATTGTACTCGCCAACTTTGTGTGGGTGCTGTAAATGGGAAACCCATAATATTTGACTAATGCTGTACGAGTAGTGCTCACCTGCTCGAAGTAATTCCTCCAGTACGAACGGATGGTCTGCTGGCCGCCCACGTCCCACACGTTGAGCTGGTAGCCCTTGTACTCCAGCGTCTTGATGTTGAACCCGAGCGTCGGCTCGATGGTGCTGATGTCGTCCCCGTTGAACTTCTTCACGATCGTCGTCTTGCCGGCGTTGTCGAGACCCCTTTGGAGGGCGGGGCGGAGGGCGTGGAAAGTGTAAGAACCGATCGCTGTATACACGACGAGACTTGTGGAGTGAGACTATGAGATGCGGGAGGCTGTCTTCCCCTGTTTACCTTGACCGGTTGAACACATCCTCTTACATCCTCCAAAAATATCGTTAAACAAAACCGGGACACAACAAAACATTGCCTGGATTGCGCAGACACGAGAGAGAGCTTCGTGGCGTTTCGAGGTCGCTTTTCTTACGTTCAAGCCATCCTTACCTCAGGCCCTTTTTTATTTCTTCCTTGTGTAAAATCCTGCTCTGATTTGTGTGTGGCCTGCTTTTCGTATCCAGTACGCTCGGCACTGCATCGGCTGTCATACCGTCCTTATTTGCAACGTCAGACGTACTACTGCTGTATCTCTGTCTCGTAGTTTGTGGCCGAAGAGCTGGTACCTACTTGAAGATCAGCACGTCCACTGGGTATGCCGCGGGTCGATGGGTAGAAATAACGTGTGATGACGGATACCGATCGATGCACCTACGAGAAGGCAGTTTCTAGCTCGTACGGGATCCATAGCGGATAGCCACGGTCTTACTGAGTTATGCCTCGGTCTTGCTGCAGGATATGCCCACAGGTGCATCGACCCTAAGGTACTTAGTATATATGTACGTGTGACAGGAACTCGTCCTACTGCTGTGACCAAAGTACGTACAACAAACCGTGGGTACGAGGTTGGATGCCGCGTTGGTGTTAATAGCTGATGAAGTGCAAGGTGATATCCATGTTTTGCAGGTATGTACTCGTACGTGTGTAGCACTTCTTCGAACAATCGCAAGCGGAGGGGTTTGTGCATCGCATCGAGGGTCTAAAAGAGCTACGTACGTAACGCAAGCGCATGGTCGAGGCGAGGGTGGGCAGCAACAACGCAACAACAGGCCAAGACTCCGCGCGGAGGATCACCACATCACAACAGGTGAAAAGCTGAAAAGCTGCAATGCTTCGCGATTTGTGATCAATTTTTCAAATTCAAAGCGTCACATATCCTATGATACGTAAATGGAGACGCTTACAAGATCAGCAGCCGGACTTCCTTCTCCTTTTGCTTCACTTTCTTGAGTATGCTAAGGAGCCCCATGCCTTGGGGAGCCTGCGATGTGTCCTTGGGGTAGTGCTGGGAAGCTTGCTGCTGGAGCAAAGGACTGTGTGCCTCACTTTTCTCACTTTCCCGTGTGATTCGGAAGTTACGGAGTTGCATGCACTCGAAGACATTTTTTTTGTCGGGGACAGATTGTCTTCTGTATAGAGACTCTATGGAGATGAACCCCTATCTGGCGCCGAACAACCAACAGCGACACAGAACAAAAGAAACAAGCAGGACAACCAACAACCCATTTTGGCACCTGGGCTTCGAGGGCACACAAGCGTTCTCATAGCATTGCCACCATGGAAGGACCAACTTTAGGCCGGCGCAAGCGTGGCCGCGTTGTACCTCTCCGCTGCCATGTGGTGGATGACCACTGTGACGCCTTGAGGCACATCCATGCTGCCATTCGGAAAGGCGCCTTGCCTTTCACAGGCCTTCGCATGATGCATTGGGATGCTCACCCGGACCTTATGGTGACACCAGACATGCCGGCGGCTACGTGCTTCTGCCCGCACGACCTGTACCACACTTTGGAAGCGGCAGAGGGAGGCATCGCGGAGTGGATATTGCCGCTAGTATACCAGGTCGGCCAGGCAGACGCCAATGTATTTGATGTGCCCTGCGGTAAACCCCAACGGTACGACCAAACCATCGAACCATCCTCATCCTCACCATCCGCATTACACCAGTTTCACTGCCGCCTCGAGTCGAGTACTGCTGATTGCAACGCCGGCAAGCATCACCTAGCCCGGCCTCGAATGTGCTGCTTCGTCAAAAGAGGTGCTACTGCTGTGAGAGGGAATGCCCACATCGTGCCCTCTTCCCGTGCGTGCGTAAAGTCTGCGTTTTCCGCTCCTGGTACAGCATTATGTATGTGCGTAAAATGTGCAATTTAATGTTCCGCTCCTTCAACACTCCCGTTTGCCTTTCGCCATCTGGCTCTCTCAACTCACATCGCATTTTTCAGGGGCATCTTTCAAAGCTGTGGTGGCTGAGACCGCCGTGGGCGCGACAATTTGCTGACGGAGACTATCGGTAAGGTTCTTCGCCCGGCGTGTCCGTACATATAAATAACATGACTGACTATGTTTTGCCCCGCGACCAGTCACGTTGACATCAAGTACTGTAGTTAAAGTGTAGTGTTCTTGGAGCAGCGTGGTCAGCGCAAAGCTGTACACCTGGCTGCAGCAGCAGTGTTCAAGTTTTACACGTTTAGTATCGGCGGCTCGAAGCCAATAATAAATACGTGGTGTGCTCGCATCACGAACAGGAGACGTAAGGCCCAGCAATGTACCCGTCCACTTAGAGCTGAATCACAACATCCAACACAAACACAAAACGCAGCAATAGTAAAGTAGTGGAGTAGTCCACAGTTTAGTTATACCAGGTACAGAGTAGTAGTACGAGTAAATAGTAAATAGTAGTTTTAGCCGTAAAGGATGCGTTGTCCTCTTTTGACGCTCCAAGGTAGCGCTGACGGAGCGCCTGCCAGCCGCGACGTCGTCGTACGACACCCTCACTAACCTACAGTAGTGTACACCATACAGTACGAAGAGTATATAACAGCAGTACAGTACATAGCAGCAGTACTATGCACAAATATACAGGTATACAAAAAAAAACACTCGCCAACTCGCCTACCGATACGTACTCGCTTACTCACGTTTTCTATGAATTTGCGCAGCTCCCGATATCAACGAACTGTGCTCAAATGTTCCCTTGCCCCCCAACCGACTTTCAACTGTACACTTGCCGTCCTCACTCTGTGCCTCGTTACACTTGTCCTGCTGTGACAGGTTTAGCGTCGGCCAAGTGAAGGCTACGGGGCAGCTTCGGGTCAGCAGCACCGCGCCTTACTTCGTGGACGATCGGTTGCACTGCCCTGAGGCGGGAATGACGGACTCCAAACCCCTCCACCTATGCGTCAGCCTCGCTCCTGAAGTGTCCTCTCCAACTCCAACGAACCAGGCGGAGGCCGAGCTAGCAGTAGAATCGGCGGAGTCTGCCATCCCAAAAGTACGTACTCGTTTAGGAATCGCAACGACGAACGGGGCTCGAGCAAGCGTGGGGCTTGGGGGCCATCCAGCAGAGGGGGAGGAGGTGCCTGAGCATCCAGTAAGTGCCCCAGCGGACAAGACCCTCGCGGCGACACAGCCACAGGGGACGGCAGGCTGTAGTCCACCGACTCCGTGGGTGCTCGATATCTGCCTGGTGGGTTCGAGAGAGTACGTAGCGTGGCCATCGCCTTGAAGCACGAGGGGGGGGGCAAGGTTTTTGTCGTATTTATAGTATTAATGTACGAATTGTAACCGTTCACAACGGTTTTCTGTTTGTTAATGCTTCTACATATCATATGTACGCAGGATAAGCTACTCTGTATCGAACTGAAGTACCGCCGTCTTCACACATGGATAGATGCCAGCCTCTCTCTATCCCTCGTCTATGTTCGACCATTCCCAAGAGCGTCTATCTGCTTTGTATCGAACTGAACTGCTGTCGACCTGAACCCCGTGTATTTGTTTTCGGTCGGCAGGACTACTTCACTACAGAGAACCCGTTCATGGAGGAGCTCGAGCGCAGCATCGGCGCGGAAGACGCCGCCGTCGTCCGCGCGTTCTACGAGAGGCCTCGCTTCCGCGGCGCCGCAACACCTCTTCCGCACGACGTGCAGGTGGAGCACGAGCGAATATTTAAGTCAGAGGTTGACATACTTCTGAGGCGTGACCCCGCGCACGTGGAGACCGAATCGGCAGCCGTAGCGACAGAAGCTGGAGATGAAGTTGTGGGGCGCTCTACGGCGCGACTACATAGTTCGGATAGTAATAAGTCTTCCTCGGAAAGAAATGTTGATAGCTCGGCGATGCCGATGACGGCCTCGATAGCTTTCGAGGAGAAAGGGGAGGAGGACGAGGGGGAGGAGAAGGAGGAGGGGAGGTGCAGAGAGATTGCGCCCGGGGTGAAAAGGTTGGTGGATCTTTTTGGCCCTGACGAGCAGGACTGCCTTCTTCCGGCCAAGTTCGCTTCCATGGTGGGTCGCATGGGGCCAAAAGAGCGGGACATGGTTGCGTGGACGGACCACTGCGCTTGCCTGCCGCGGCATTCAGCTACCCGAGAAGAGGTGACAGCCTCCGTCCGGGCTGCCGAGGACCTTCTGCGGTCGCTCGTCGGCGCGGCTGGGAGCGGGGATTGGCGCGGACGCCCCGGCGTGGTGACGGTGGCGCGATCGGAGGGGGACGGTTATGTACCAACGGAAATGGTGGCCTTTGTGGAGGGGGAGGTGTTGGCGATGCTCGCGCGCCTGTTTGGAGACGGTAACGAGCGGGTAGAAGGCGCAACTGGTTTGGAGGTGCTCTACGAAGAAGGAATGGAGCGGGCACTACAGTAGTAGTGGTACTATGACCGCTGTGGGTTTGTTTTGTGCGTGAGGTGGAGAGGTTTGAGCCCGTCGAGGCACACGGGATGGGGGGGGGGGGGGGGGGGGGGGGGATGGAGGGGGGGGGGCGGGGGCATTGGCATCGTTATTTATGTTTGCGCTGAGCAATTTCTTCGTGGTTTATGTCTTGCATCTCGTCCGCTAGATAGTGGATTGCGCATTCACTCTGTGGGCCGATGCTGTGAGCCGTCAGGGAGTGACACAGCAGTCATAGTATCCTGCTATTGGTGGTGCTTTAGTATTATGGTACCTCGTGCCCTCGTTTATGCAACCGGCGTGCGCCAGCAGTGCTTCGATGCTTACACCCTTTTCGTGCACTTTCTTGCTGACTGCCAGTGCTGGATTATCCTCGCACTGCTCTACCGCTGCAACTTATGTTGTGCTACTCCGTCGTCCAGAGCCCAGACGCCTGCGCCGGACCGATTGGATATAGAGCTTCAGGACACAGGACTCGTGTAAGAATAGGCTAAGGCGGCCTCTCTGATGTGACTCTTCGCCCCCCTCCACAGCTTTTTTAACTATATTGGGACAGCCTCCCTCCACCCCTTTGAACAAAATTTCGCGCATTCGATTGATTTGTGCGCGAAATACTTCGAGCCAACGAAGATCGAAAACCACTGCGAGTAAACCAGGTACGAAACCTAAACCTGATGGTGGGCATATATATACCAGGGCTGTGCCTGGTATTCGCTGTATCCGTCTATGTACACTTGAAGTAATAAGTGGAGCACAACTTGGAGTATACGAAGAAGTTCCTCGAAAATAATTTTCGTCGTTTTCATACATTATCATATGTACTCGTACATACGATCCACTTTTTTTGTTCATTTTTTAAACATAGGCGAAGCCCAACTTGAGTAGCCACAGGACCTGGAAGTCAACAATAGGTAATATCGGGCGCTGACCAATCAGAGAGAGGACCAGCAAGTCGTTTCCCGAATGCAATATTTTGTGTACCTATAAATGGCTCAAAGTTACTAGGTATACCTATTTTTGGCTTTTGCACTATTTTACAAAATGGAAACCAGCGGTTTTATTATCGTTGGATGGCCTGCACTGGCAGGGGACCCATAAATATACCATCTGCGCGAGCCCCCACCCAGACGCAAGTAGCAGTAGCAGTTGTGCTTTTCAACAGCAAGCAGTGTAGCACTCACCACTCACCGAAGCCATGCCGGCTGCCATGAAATCCCAGAAGCGACCTCCAAAGGCGAATGGCAGTACCGGCGATCCCGCGCCGTTGGCCAGAGAAAGCGGGCCGGGGATCTGGAGACTATTTCCGCTGGTTATGGTAGTTGTCGGTGTCGTGGTTGGCATCCTGTGGGAGCCTTCTGCGGACGCAGGAGGGGCAGCGGGGGGAACCGATTTGTCCGCGGCAAAGGATGGTGAGGCGGTTGTGGAATTGTAGTCAGTGCGTACGATGATGTTGCATTGAACCAGGCAGGTCGCCAACACAACGCAGGTCGCCTACGCTACTGCTGCTGCTGCTGCTGCTGCTGCTGCTGCTGCTGCTGCTGCTTTTCTGTTCGTATTGTGCTTTGTTCAGTGTGTTTTTGAATAGGATCAGTTTTTTCTCACCGCTGTTTGGACTTTTCGGAAGGAAGTTCATTTTCCAGTGTACCACTATTGTCCGTGAATTTAAGCAACTTTTTGTTATTAACATGAGTACCTAACGCTTCTTATATTTCCAGACATGAGTGGTTTTATGCACAGCTGCTGAACTGCAATAATCGCGCGGAGAGTTACTGCTGCTGTAGTTGGGTTGGGTTTTGGCATGTTGGCACATGTTGCTATCCACAGCATCAGCAGTACCAGTACGAGGGCTTCGGCCTGTGCCAAACTGAAAGGCTGTGCAAAACACACTGCCAGCTGGCATCAGATCAACGCCCTGGATGGAATGCGCAATCTACGAGAGACGTGATGGTCTTGGGGGTTCGATGTTGGCTTGCTGTTTGCTGTGCAGCACGGCCGGGCGAGGTATACGTTTACGTGCAGCAATGTGCACGACTACTCGAACGTACGTACCGCGCTCTGGCGGCTATGAAAGCAAGCCCTCTTGTGCGGCTGCTCGTGTGATGCCTTTTGCCCACATGACGCCCGGGCTACCGGTACTGTCCGCTTTTACGGGTATGTACGACTATTAATAGCTGCGGGCTGCGGCGATATTTGAAGCGATCCCAGAATGTTCCTTGCACCTCGGCCGTGGTAATTTGGCGACGTAGTGTAGAACATTATAATAGCGCTACGTCGTACGTATTATACGTACGACGTAGCTGCTGTTGTGGTTGGGCTATACAACACAGAGCTGTCACGTGTACCAGGTACGACAACAGCGGTCTTCTTCATATTTTACCACGACAGCAGTAGGTGTCCCCCATTTTAAGGCGATGGTRATGCCAAAGCAATATGACCGCCTTGTAGAGGGAAGCCGCATTATTCATTCCAGGTTGTGAGTGTCATTCTCCAGTCGCGCGAAGCGATTTTGACCGTCTTATATCGGGATGCCGCCTTACTCAGACCAACCTTATTGGGGGACTCATCGCTCATGAGATTATGCCCTCTGGCCCTTTCATCATCGCATCGCCACCTGCCGTCGTGCCGCCGTCCCTTTTTTCATATTTGTGATGAAACATGAACTACAGAACAGGGAACAGGGTAGTTTGCGGTTGGTTGATTGGTCGAGGCAACTTGGTCCATCGGTTCAGCGGTCCATCGACCAATCGGATGTCTACAATCTACCAGCACCAGTGTTGTGAACCGAAAATGAAAATGGACTCGGTCGGTTTTTCGGTTTCTCGCCGAAAAGTCGGTCGGTTTCGGTCGGGTTTTTTTTTTAAACCGAAAAAAACCGAAACCGAAACCGAAAATTTTCGGTCGGTTTTTCGGTCGGTTTCCCGACTAAACTAGCCAATTGGTCTACATTTCGAAGGGTTCGGTGCGCATGTGTTGGCATAATGTGACGGTATGGTGTCAAGTGGCCCTCCTGCAGTACCTGCGTCTGCTGCGCCACACACACACGGTACAGGACGACATGCATATTTATAATCTGCAGCCGACAATAGCTACAGGTACAGCAGTGTTTTTGCACGGCACAGGAATGGCGCAGGTCGGGCACAGAGCTCGATCCTTGTCGACATGGCGGAGCCAGCCGTGTTTCTTGTAAAGAACACAGTTCGACTGTCTGCAGGTCACGAAGCCTGCCGCCGCCTTTGACACTGCAACTCGACCACCGACAGGCTTGGTCACAACCTTCACGGTATCATCGTCCGAGCTCTCCACTTCCACCTCCCCTTTGCCTGCACCCGCCTCTGCCTCCGGCACAAGGTCAGAGTCAGCACTGCCGCCTGAACCGGACATGGCTATCCTTCGCAATCTCGCGACGCACTGCTGTACCCTGTACCGCTGCACCCCGTGCCCTGTGCGACTGCTGTTGCTGCTGCTGCGGGCTGTGTGCTATGTGCTGGGTGCTGTGTGCGTATCAGATGTCCATACATAACGGGGTTTCCATGTAGATATGTAGGCGTTACTGACTTAGGGGACGGGGGAAAAAAAAACGACCGAAAAAAACCGAGTCGGTTTTTCGGTTTCGTTTTTTTTTTCAAACCGAAAAACCGAAAAAAAAGTCGGTTTTCGGTCGGGAAAAACCGAAAAAAAACGACCGAAAAAAACGACTTTCGGTTATCGGTTCACAACACTGACCAGCACGTACCGGTACACGGTACACGTGTACACGTGTACACTTACACTTATGTTGGTGCAGCAGTATGTCAGCAGTACGTTATTTACCATCTGTTATCTTGTCCTTGTCGTTAGGACACAGCAGTTTTATCATTTAGTAGGGCTGGGCCCTGGAAGCTGCAGCCAGTACAATATGTACTGGCTGCTTGCCAGTACACTGGACCCAACCAGTGCACTAAGCTGCGATCCCCCCCCCCCCTCTGGCTGGTGAAGGAAGGCCGCTGGGGGCAGCCTCGGAGGGCGTCGCTGGAGGCACGTTTCTACGCGATTTGGCTCCACTAAAGCTATAAAGCATTACGTACGTTGATTTTGGGCCATGTTTCAAAGGCAATTAGGTGATGGGTTTACTATAGAAGGAAAAGGGATAATAACCGGACAGCATGAGTACAAGATGGTACAAGACGGATGCCCAGAGTCCAAGCGATTAGTGGTTGAGGCGGCTTGGTCCATCGTACTCACAGTCTCCCTCCCTCTCTCCCTTACATCTTCTGTTTCGCGTGCCCTACATCTCGGAGCCGCGCATTGGTGGGTTTCCACCATATTATGAGGCGTTATTGTGGTACGTATATATATATATATGCAAACTCGTTTCCCCTCCTCTCCCTCCACCCCTCTCCCGCCCCTTTCAGTCTCTGCCGCGAGTGGCGCGGCGGTGAAGCCGCGACCCAACTCCCTGCACACGGTGGACGTTCACGGCCCCGACTGCGGTGCGCACGGTTTCCTTTCCCCCACTCACGTCGTGAAGGGTTTCCACCTGGCGTGCGTCGAAAGGGTGGGGACGACGGGCGACGTCTCGGTGACGCTGTTCCCGCACGGGCAGGGCAAGGGCAACCAGACCCTCACGCTGGACTCGCCCGAAATCGCGAAGGACGTGTTTTACGTGAGGAAAAAGTGCAACTTTTGGCATTGCAGTACGTAGCTAGCTTCTGCCATTGCGGTCGTCGCGACAGCCAGTTGGGGCGATACATAGCAGGCGAATCGCGCCGCGGTGTACGCTTGGCTCACACACACGCTGTTTGCTGTGATCGATCGATTTTGATTGATTGGGTCCGTCGTTTGCCTCCAAATGTTAGCCCTATTTTTTTTTTTTTTTGCGTCCCTATGTACATGCATGCCCTTCGTTTGTACAGGTACCGCTGAGTTGCTCATTGCCCCCCTTTTGTCTTCCTATGCCTATTCGTTTGTACCCTCGAATCCCTGCCCCCTCCCCCCGTGTTCTAAGCAACTGGAGTTAGAGTTGGGTAGTTTTTGCCGTGGTAATATATACTGTAGAAGGGAAGGGCTTAGCCGACCCTTTAGAGGGAAAGGGCTTAGCCGACCCTTTCCTAAATAGCGGTCAACTATTTCCCCCTCCCCTCATTGTTGTCTTTGGAAGTGGCCACACCAGAAAACAAGTCGTTTTTTCATTCGACTGGGTCTTCCCACATGCAAGGAAGCCCGCCTCACAAGCGGTTCTTACGTAGTGGGATGCAAGCCGACCACCCTTCATACAACTCGCCGAACGCCGCGCTTGGTGCAAGCAATCAAATGCCTGCCTGGGTCGGTAAAAACCCGACGTGCTCCGTCCCGGCCCGGCATTGGCGACGGTCTATCGTCGTACGACTACGGCCATGCGTGGCATGGGTACCCCTCGCCACTGCCGCCGCCGCCGCCGCCGCGCGTATTTAGAAAACGCCCGGCGTTTGAGGCCCTCGCGTGAAGCGGAGCGCTCCTGTTTTTTGTTTTGGGCCATGGTGACGATGTGTTCGTTTTCGTTCCGTGTTGTTTTTTGTTTTTTGTTTTCCCGTGTCGACGAAAGGCCGAGCTGACGGCGAGGCTCAATCTGGACGAACCCGGGACGGACCCCCCCAACAAGTTTCCGTGGGCCATGTTCACGCCGGACGGTCAGCGACGAATCTGGTCGCTGGAAGACGCCGTTGAGAGCAGCTTGGTTTTCATCTTCAAGGGTGAGCGGAATGGAAAGGGAAGGGAAGGAGAGGGGAGGGGAGGGGAGGGGAGGGGAGGGAGGGGAGGGAAGAATATATATATAGCAGAGAACCGAAATCACATGGCAGAAAAAAAAAACGAATGGAATCGGTCCGAAACAGAACCGACGGAAACCGATTAATTGGATGGAACGGGATGAAACCGCATGAAAACGGTCCAAATGGAACGGGATGGATGCGAGAGGAACCGAATAGAAGCGAACCGAATGCAATGGGCCCGATTGGGGCCGATTGGGACCGATTGGAACCGAATGGAACCGAGCGAAACCGAACGAAACCGAATGAAACCGAACGAAACCGAACGAAACCGAAGGCACCGAAAAGGTCTTTGGAAAATGTCTTGATGCGGCAACATTGGTCTTGGTGGGCATTCGCCGCGTGTCTTGCACGCGATGCAGAAGGCGTGTTGAACGCGGGACGGTGTTGCTACGCGGCGGAGGCAGTACTGTACTCTGTAGATGGGATCATGTCGCAATCAATCACTGGGAAGGTGTGTTTTTGTGTTTGGGGTTGGGCCCGTACATACATAAAAAGGGGAAAATAAGCGAAACCGAGAGCAGATAGGCTTCAGTAAGAAAGTAAGAAGAGAAGGAGGTGCACGAGAGATAAGAGAGGGAACCCATGGGGAGACAACAGGCAGAAAAGACAGCCAAGACAGATTATATACAGATAGATAGCAGACAGACAGACAGACAGGCAGACAGATACACACGCAGACAGCAAACAAGACAAACAAGACAAAAAAAAAAAACAGATGCAATCACCCAGAACGAGATAACAAAGAGAGTACCCGAACCCACGCCGACGAACGGATCCCTCCGCCCGTCACTTTACACCTGTGCCGTTTTGCCTATCGCCCGCCCCGCCTTGCCTCGCCTCGCCTCGCCTCCTCCTCCATGCGTACTTGCTTGCCATTTTGTTTCGCGATCGCGATCGCCATCACGCCCGTACCGCACCGCACCGCACCGCACACACACCAACGCACTCTACTGCATATACCTCGGCACACCACCGCGTCTCAAAACGCAGGGGGAAACTTCATCTGGCCGGGGGTGGAAGTGGGACACACCCAGGTAGTCGAAGGCCTGCAAACCCTCGGGTCGATCGAGATGACAACCATGTCCATGGAGCCGCTCGTGTGAGTACGTTTGCACGCCTACTTTGACGTCGCGGGGCGGGGGGGGGGCGGGGGGACAGTTAGTAAGTAAATAGGGGACCTACGTATGGTACTCACCAAAAACCTACGTGTTCCTCTATTTTTTACTACAACAACATGTTGGTCTTATGTACTATGGTCCCCCATAATATTACGGGGAGGGGGGGACAGTACCTACATGTTTCCCTATTTCACTAACAATGTATTGGTCCTATTTACTATGGTCCCCGAAGGTATGCGCGGATCTGAATCCCAGATACCCCACACCCCCCCCCCCTATATTGGAGGGAAGAACCGGCCGTTGTGATCCCAGAAAACAATGAGTCAGTTTTTTTTTAATTACCCCCCCCGCCCCTCCCCCCGCCCACCAGCGAAAACAAAATAGGGGGTCTCTAAAACCAAGTATAAAAAGGGAACAAAAAACGAAAAAAAATGGTTTTCGCTCATTTCGTCCTGTGATCACAGCGATCCGGTTTGTTTTTCATTCTGACCTTCCTACAAGTGTGGTGTCGTTTTCTCTTTTTTTTTTACGCCCTTGTGGTCCCCCGTAATATTACGCGGGGGGAACACAGTAGTAATCATAACCAAATATAGCGTGTAAACGTAGCGGGATCGATGGTGTTTGGGTCTATCGTGGGTCCTTACTATTATATTAATATTCTGTTATTGGTGATATATATGACCCCCCGTAGTATCGTGCTGTTCACACTTTCCAGCCGCCGACGCCGCCGTCTTCGCCTCCCGCCGTAACTGCCGCAAGCCGCGACCGGCCATCGCCCTGTGTGCCGGCGCGTGGCTGTGTCGGGGGGGGCTAAATGTGCTAACCAATCAAAAAAGCTGCGGGTGATCAAGCAGTCAACAAAACACAGCAGCCACTTTTTTTTTTGTGTGTTCCGCCATTTTTTGTGTTGCGAAAAAAAAAGCATTGTTGTTACGGGGCACCATAGTAGTAAATAGGACCAAATATTGTTAGTAAAAATATGGAAATATGTAGAGTTTTGTGTGTACCGTACGTCCCATTTAGTATGGTCCCCCGTACTAGACTCCTCAGCTGTGAGGCCCGAGAATTTCGATGAAGCTCATACCGGGTATATACATATTCATTCTTGCAAGCTGCGTGTGATTTTTCGATCGCGCGTGCTGTGGTCAAGTTTTTATATCGTGTACGTATACTCGTGCCAGTACCACTACCAACAGTTACGTACCGTTTTGTTGTTGTTGTGTTTTTTGTTGGAGCTCCTACTGCTGCACGTATGTATATGGGGGTAACCGGGAGTGTTTTTGTGTTGTGTCATGTCAAGTTTTTTTGTTTTGTTTTTTTTCACCCGTGTGTGGTACGCTACGTGGTTGCACCTCTACCCTACCGTGGCGTAACGACGGCTGCCGCCTGATTACGCTTTCGAGCCATCGGTCGATGCCTTTGTTGCCCGCCCCATTCTCTGCCGGGCGCAAATCGTGACGGACAGTCGAGATCGAGCGACGGACACCGATGCCGCTGTCCATAGCCTTGGTGGTGGCAGTAGTGGGTGTGATGGTGTTGCTCGGTGTATGTGGTGTTGTTGGTGGTGGGGTAGCGGTGGTGGTGTGTATGGTAGTGGTTGGGAGCGGGGGGGGGTTGTGGTGATGATGGTGATGGTGGTGATGGTGATATCAAGCTTTTTTTTCTCTGATTTGTTTTCGTTGCCACCTCTGTTTTCGCTGTTGTCGCGCCCTTAGGTTCGAAGCCAAGGACTTCCTCCTGGAAGAGGAGTGCCGACACATCAGAGATAAGGCCGACCCGCACATGAAACCCTCCCCGGTGTCGCTCATGGACCACGACAAGGGGAAGCCGGACACCAACTGGAGAACGAGGTGGGCTCACCCGTACTACTAGTACAGTACGTGGGCAGATGAGCACGTACTGGTAGGGCGCGGTACGGTCACACATACAGTAGAAAACGGTACAATATGGTACGGTATGGTATTAAACTGTACGGTACGGTATGAAACGGTACGGTACGGAATGAAACGGTACGATACGGTACGGTACGGTGTGAAACGGTACCGCGCGGTACTGTAGGGTGTGAAACGGTTAGCGCACGGTACTACTCGGTACGGTATGGCAATATACGGCACAAAACGCTACGGTACCCGTAACGTCTGTAGTTGTCACTGTCCTGCGGCCTTGGGGCGCAGTATGGAGTGCGGCGCCATGCAGCGGCAAGGCGAGGAGCGGTGACAATATGAGAAGCAGCTGCAGCTGTAGTAGTAGTAGCAGTAGCTGTAGCTGTAGAGATAGAAGTAGCAGCAGGTGGAGTAGGAGGAGCGCTTGGCGTTATGGCGGTAGGTGTTGGGGGAGTCCGTCTCGCTGTACCCAGTATCAAGCCGGTCTAATGAAGACCTCGCGGCAGAAGGCTTAGGCGGAAGGGAGCCGCACCAACCACAACCTAATTTCTCCCATGCCAACCGTCGGCTAGTGAATAACCACGCTCGTCCTTTTCCTCCATCAATAATTTTCTCATATTAATATGTGTTTTCTCTTTTTTTTTTTGTCGTTTTTGTCTTCGTTTTCGTTGTCGTTTTCTCTTTTTCTTTCTTGTTTTCGTTTCTTGTTTTTCGTCGTCGTTCGTTTTTGCTGCTCGTTTTTGCTTTTTTTTTCGTTGTCTTTTCTCGTCTTCTATTTTGTTTTCGTTTTTTTTTTTTGTCGTCTCTCTTTCTTGTTCCCTTTCCCCCTCCCCCCGCAAAGCACGACGTACTTCATGCCTTCCACGAATGACCCCATGCTTGAGGGCATCGACAAGCGAGTTCAAGAGTTTACCCGCATTCCAAGGTCACACCAGGAGCAGGTGCAGGTCCTCAAGTACGACAAGGGACAGCGGTACACGGCGCACCACGACTACTACTCGGTACGGTATGGCAATATACGGCACAAAACGCTACGGTACCCGTAACGTCTGTAGTTGTCACTGTCCTGCGGCCTTGGGGCGCAGTATGGAGTGCGGCGCCATGCAGCGGCAAGGCGAGGAGCGGTGACAATATGAGAAGCAGGTGCAGCTGTAGTAGTAGTAGCAGTAGCTGTAGCTGTAGAGATAGAAGTAGCAGCAGGTGGAGTAGGAGGAGCGCTTGGCGTTATGGCGGTAGGTGTTGGGGGAGTCCGTCTCGCTGTACCCAGTATCAAGCCGGTCTAATGAAGACCTCGCGGCAGAAGGCTTAGGCGGAAGGGAGCCGCACCAACCACAACCTAATTTCTCCCATGCCAACCGTCGGCTAGTGAATAACCACGCTCGTCCTTTTCCTCCATCAATAATTTTCTCATGTTACGGAGGGCCATAGTAAATAGGACCAAATACTGTAAGTAAAAATAGGGAAATATGCTGGTTTTTGTGTATACCGTAGGTCCTATTTACTATGGTCCCCGGTAATATGTGTTTTCTCTTTTTTTTTTGTCGTTTTTATCTTCGTTTTCGTTGTCGTTTTCTCTTTTTCTTTCTTGTTTTCGTTTCTTGTTTTTCGTCGTCGTTCGTTTTTGCTGCTCGTTTTTGCTTTTTTTTTCGTTGTCTTTTCTCGTCTTCTATTTCGTTTTCGTTTTTTTTTTTTTTTTTGTCGTCTCTCTTTCTTGTTCCCTTTCCCCCTCCCCCCGCAAAGCACGACGTACTTCATGCCTTCCACGAATGACCCCATGCTTGAGGGCATCGACATATCTTGCTTGGAGCTGACGAACACCGCAAAGAGGAGGCGTCGTTTGCGGATGGTCATCTCAACGCTCACGCATTGTGCCTTCTTGAGAGCCTTGGCGGACGACATGATAAGATGGTCGATGCGTTGTCGGCGATGGAAACTAATGGTCCGTACGTATGAGGAAGTTGTGGTGTGCCGTTCGGAGCTCAGCAAAGTGCTCCTGGACAAGGGTCCACGTCACACACCTGTACAGCAGTGTCTCCATCACCTCGCGGCCTTTAGCATGCGCACATTTAGAGTAAACGGGACATCCTCCATATCATACAGCTCCCGCTTGAACCGCGATCAGCACCTCCAACACTCTGATTAACAACAATCTTCTCTTACGATAGATTGAGACTGGAGACAAGCAACGCGGATGATACTCAATCGATTGCGATACTACTGGTAACACATTGGACAACACTTACTACTTGGTCGATAATAATGCGGCCCTTTCTCAACACCTTTTTTTTAAGTTAAGGGGAAGACCGGAGACTAGCAACGCGAATGTTACTCATTCGATTGCGATACTAACACAATAGGTAATATCGGGCGCTGACCAATCAGAGAGAGGACCAGCAAGTCGTTTCCCGAATGCAATATTTTGTGTACCTATAAATGGCTCAAAGTTACTAGGTATACCTATTTTTGGCTTTTGCACTATTTTACAAAATGGAAACCAGCGGTTTTATTATCGTTGGATGGCCTGCACTGGCAGGGGACCCATAAATATACCATCTACGCGAGCCCCCACCCAGACGCAAGTAGCAGTAGCAGTTGTGCTTTTCAACAGCAAGCAGTGTAGCACTCACCACTCACCGAAGCCATGCCGGCTGCCATGAAATCCCAGAAGCGACCTCCAAAGGCGAATGGCAGTACCGGCGATCCCGCGCCGTTGGCCAGAGAAAGCGGGCCGGGGATCTGGAGACTATTTCCGCTGGTTATGGTAGTTGTCGGTGTCGTGGTTGGCATCCTGTGGGAGCCTTCTGCGGACGCAGGAGGGGCAGCGGGGGGAACCGATTTGTCCGCGGCAAAGGATGGTGAGGCGGTTGTGGAATTGTAGTCAGTGCGTACGATGATGTTGCATTGAACCAGGCAGGTCGCCAACACAACGCAGGTCGCCTACGCTACTGCTGCTGCTGCTGCTGCTGCTGCTGCTGCTGCTGCTGCTGCTTTTCTGTTCGTATTGTGCTTTGTTCAGTGTGTTTTTGAATAGGATCAGTTTTTTCTCGCCGCTGTTTGGACTTTTCGGAAGGAAGTTCATTTTCCAGTGTACCACTATTGTCCGTGAATTTAAGCAACTTTTTCGGTATTAACATGAGTACCTAACGCTTCTTATATTTCCAGACATGAGTGGTTTTATGCACAGCTGCTGAACTGCAATAATCGCGCGGAGAGTTACTGCTGCTGTAGTTGGGTTGGGTTTTGGCATGTTGGCACATGTTGCTATCCACAGCATCAGCAGTACCAGTACGAGGGCTTCGGCCTGTGCCAAACTGAAAGGCTGTGCAAAACACACTGCCAGCTGGCATCAGATCAACGCCCTGGATGGAATGCGCAATCTACGAGAGACGTGATGGTCTTGGGGGTTCGATGTTGGCTTGCTGTTTGCTGTGCAGCACGGCCGGGCGAGGTATACGTTTACGTGCAGCAATGTGCACGACTACTCGAACGTACGTACCGCGCTCTGGCGGCTAAGAAAGCAAGCCCTCTTGTGCGGCTGCTCGTGTGATGCCTTTTGCCCACATGACGCCCGGGCTACCGGTACTGTCCGCTTTTACGGGTATGTACGACTATTAATAGCTGCGGGCTGCGGCGATATTTGAAGCGATCCCAGAATGTTCCTTGCACCTCGGCCGTGGTAATTTGGCGACGTAGTGTAGAACATTATAATAGCGCTACGTCGTACGTATTATACGTACGACGTAGCTGCTGTTGTGGTTGGGCTATACAACACAGAGCTGTCACGTGTACCAGGTACGACAACAGCGGTCTTCTTCATATTTTACCACGACAGCAGTAGGTGTCCCCCATTTTAAGGCGATGGTATGCCAAAGCAATATGACCGCCTTGTAGAGGGAAGCCGCATTATTCATTCCAGGTTGTGAGTGTCATTCTCCAGTCGCGCGAAGCGATTTTGACCGTCTTATATCGGGATGCCGCCTTACTCAGACCAACCTTATTGGGGGACTCATCGCTCATGAGATTATGCCCTCTGGCCCTTTCATCATCGCATCGCCACCTGCCGTCGTGCCGCCGTCCCTTTTTTCATATTTGTGATGAAACATGAACTACAGAACAGGGAACAGGGTAGTTTGTGGTTGGTTGATTGGTCGAGGCAACTTGGTCCATCGGTTCAGCGGTCCATCGACCAATCGGATGTCTACAATCTACCAGCACCAGTGTTGTGAACCGAAAATGAAAATGGACTCGGTCGGTTTTTCGGTTTCTCGCCGAAAAGTCGGTCGGTTTCGGTCGGGTTTTTTTTTTAAACCGAAAAAAACCGAAACCGAAACCGAAATTTTTCGGTCGGTTTTTCGGTCGGTTTCCCGACTAAACTAGCCAATTGGTCTACATTTCGAAGGGTTCGGTGCGCATGTGTTGGCATAATGTGACGGTATGGTGTCAAGTGGCCCTCCTGCAGTACCTGCGTCTGCTGCGCCACACACACACGGTACAGGACGACATGCATATTTATAATCTGCAGCCGACAATAGCTACAGGTACAGCAGTGTTTTTGCACGGCACAGGAATGGCGCAGGTCGGGCACAGAGCTCGATCCTTGTCGACATGGCGGAGCCAGCCGTGTTTCTTGTAAAGAACACAGTTCGACTGTCTGCAGGTCACGAAGCCTGCCGCCGCCTTTGACACTGCAACTCGACCACCGACAGGCTTGGTCACAACCTTCACGGTATCATCGTCCGAGCTCTCCACTTCCACCTCCCCTTTGCCTGCACCCGCCTCTGCCTCCGGCACAAGGTCAGAGTCAGCACTGCCGCCTGAACCGGACATGGCTATCCTTCGCAATCTCGCGACGCACTGCTGTACCCTGTACCGCTGCACCCCGTGCCCTGTGCGACTGCTGTTGCTGCTGCTGCGGGCTGTGTGCTATGTGCTGGGTGCTGTGTGCGTATCAGATGTCCATACATAACGGGGTTTCCATGTAGATATGTAGGCGTTACTGACTTAGGGGACGGGGGAAAAAAAAACGACCGAAAAAAACCGAGTCGGTTTTTCGGTTTCGTTTTTTTTTTCAAACCGAAAAACCGAAAAAAAAGTCGGTTTTCGGTCGGGAAAAACCGAAAAAAAACGACCGAAAAAAACGACTTTCGGTTATCGGTTCACAACACTGACCAGCACGTACCGGTACACGGTACACGTGTACACGTGTACACTTACACTTATGTTGGTGCAGCAGTATGTCAGCAGTACGTTATTTACCATCTGTTATCTTGTCCTTGTCGTTAGGACACAGCAGTTTTATCATTTAGTAGGGCTGGGCCCTGGAAGCTGCAGCCAGTACAATATGTACTGGCTGCTTGCCAGTACACTGGACCCAACCAGTGCACTAAGCTGCGATCCCCCCCCCCCCTCTGGCTGGTGAAGGGAGGCCGCTGGGGGCAGCCTCGGAGGGCGTCGCTGGAGGCACGTTTCTACGCGATTTGGCTCCACTAAAGCTATAAAGCATTACGTACGTTGATTTTGGGCCATGTTTCAAAGGCAATTAGGTGATGGGTTTACTATAGAAGGAAAAGGGATAATAACCGGACAGCATGAGTACAAGATGGTACAAGACGGATGCCCAGAGTCCAAGCGATTAGTGGTTGAGGCGGCTTGGTCCATCGTACTCACAGTCTCCCTCCCTCTCTCCCTTACATCTTCTGTTTCGCGTGCCCTACATCTCGGAGCCGCGCATTGGTGGGTTTCCACCATATTATGAGGCGTTATTGTGGTACGTATATATATATATATGCAAACTCGTTTCCCCTCCTCTCCCTCCACCCCTCTCCCGCCCCTTTCAGTCTCTGCCGCGAGTGGCGCGGCGGTGAAGCCGCGACCCAACTCCCTGCACACGGTGGACGTTCACGGCCCCGACTGCGGTGCGCACGGTTTCCTTTCCCCCACTCACGTCGTGAAGGGTTTCCACCTGGCGTGCGTCGAAAGGGTGGGGACGACGGGCGACGTCTCGGTGACGCTGTTCCCGCACGGGCAGGGCAAGGGCAACCAGACCCTCACGCTGGACTCGCCCGAAATCGCGAAGGACGTGTTTTACGTGAGGAAAAAGTGCAACTTTTGGCATTGCAGTACGTAGCTAGCTTCTGCCATTGCGGTCGTCGCGACAGCCAGTTGGGGCGATACATAGCAGGCGAATCGCGCCGCGGTGTACGCTTGGCTCACACACACGCTGTTTGCTGTGATCGATCGATTTTGAATGATTGGGTCCGTCGTTTGCCTCCAAATGTTAGCCCTATTTTATTTTTTTTTGCGTCCCTATGTACATGCATGCCCTTCGTTTGTACAGGTACCGCTGAGTTGCTCATTGCCCCCCTTTTGTCTTCCTATGCCTATTCGTTTGTACCCTCGAATCCCTGCCCCCTCCCCCCGTGTTCTAAGCAACTGGAGTTAGAGTTGGGTAGTTTTTGCCGTGGTAATATATACTGTAGAAGGGAAGGGCTTAGCCGACCCTTTAGAGGGAAAGGGCTTAGCCGACCCTTTCCTAAATAGCGGTCAACTATTTCCCCCTCCCCTCATTGTTGTCTTTGGAAGTGGCCACACCAGAAAACAAGTCGTTTTTTCATTCGACTGGGTCTTCCCACATGCAAGGAAGCCCGCCTCACAAGCGGTTCTTACGTAGTGGGATGCAAGCCGACCACCCTTCATACAACTCGCCGAACGCCGCGCTTGGTGCAAGCAATCAAATGCCTGCCTGGGTCGGTAAAAACCCGACGTGCTCCGTCCCGGCCCGGCATTGGCGACGGTCTATCGTCGTACGACTACGGCCATGCGTGGCATGGGTACCCCTCGCCACTGCCGCCGCCGCCGCCGCCGCGCGTATTTAGAAAACGCCCGGCGTTTGAGGCCCTCGCGTGAAGCGGAGCGCTCCTGTTTTTTGTTTTGGGCCATGGCTGACGATGTGTTCGTTTTCGTTCCGTGTTGTTTTTTGTTTTTTGTTTTCCCGTGTCGACGAAAGGCCGAGCTGACGGCGAGGCTCAATCTGGACGAACCCGGGACGGACCCCCCCAACAAGTTTCCGTGGGCCATGTTCACGCCGGACGGTCAGCGACGAATCTGGTCGCTGGAAGACGCCGTTGAGAGCAGCTTGGTTTTCATCTTCAAGGGTGAGCGGAATGGAAAGGGAAGGGAAGGAGAGGGGAGGGGAGGGGAGGGGAGGGAAGGGAAGGGAAGGGAAGGGAAGGGAAGGGAAGGGAAGGAGAGGGGAGGGGAGGGGAGGGGAGGGGAGGGAAGAATATATATATAGCAGAGAACCGAATCACATGGCAGAAAAAAAAACGAATGGAATCGGTCCGAACAGAACTGACGGAAACCGATTAATTGGATGGAACGGGATGAAACCGCATGAAAACGGTCCAAATGGAACGGGATGGATGCGAGAGGAACCGAATAGAAGCGAACCGAATGCAATGGACCCGATTGGGGCCGATTGGGACCGATTGGAACCGAATGGAACCGAGCGAAACCGAACGAAACCGAATGAAACCGAACGAAACCGAACGAAACCGAAAGGCACCGAAAAGGTCTTTGGAAAATGTCTTGATGCGGCAACATTGGTCTTGGTGGGCATTCGCCGCGTGTCTTGCACGCGATGCAGAAGGCGTGTTGAACGCGGGACGGTGTTGCTACGCGGCGGAGGCAGTACTGTACTCTGTAGATGGGATCATGTCGCAATCAATCACTGGGAAGGTGTGTTTTTGTGTTTGGGGTTGGGCCCGTACATACATAAAAAGGGGAAAATAAGCGAAACCGAGAGCAGATAGGCTTCAGTAAGAAAGTAAGAAGAGAAGGAGGTGCACGAGAGATAAGAGAGGGAACCCATGGGGAGACAACAGGCAGAAAAGACAGCCAAGACAGATTATATACATATAGATAGCAGACAGACAGACAGACAGGCAGACAGATACACACGCAGACAGCAAACAAGACAAACAAGACAAAAAAAAAAAACAGATGCAATCACCCAGAACGAGATAACAAAGAGAGTACCCGAACCCACGCCAACGAACGGATCCCTCCGCCCGTCACTTTACACCTGTGCCGTTTTGCCTATCGCCCGCCCCGCCTTGCCTCGCCTCGCCTCGCCTCCTCCTCCATGCGTACTTGCTTGCCATTTTGTTTCGCGATCGCGATCGCCATCACGCCCGTACCGCACCGCACCGCACCGCACCGCACCGCACACACACCAACGCACTCTACTGCATATACCTCGGCACACCACCGCGTCTCAAAACGCAGGGGGAAACTTCATCTGGCCGGGGGTGGAAGTGGGACACACCCAGGTAGTCGAAGGCCTGCAAACCCTCGGGTCGATCGAGATGACAACCATGTCCATGGAGCCGCTCGTGTGAGTACGTTTGCACGCCTACTTTGACGGGGGGGGGGGGGACGTAACGTGTTTGGCCTGTTCCTAGAAGGCACGTGTACCGTACTTGCTTGTGGGTGCCCCACGACCCCCTTCGCGCTATACAGGCCGCTCCTCCTCACGACCCCCATCCCCCCCTTTTTTGTTCTGTCTGATTGCCCGCCGCCGCCGTGTGCTGTTTATACGCTATTCGAGTGTATGCGCGGATCTGAATCCCAGATACCCCACACCCCCCCCCCCTATATTGGAGGGAAGAAACCGGACCGTTGTGATCCCAGAAAACAATAAGTCAAGTTTTTTTTTAATTACCCCCCCCCCCCACCAGCGAAAACAAAATAGGGGGGGGTCTCTAAAACCAAGTTAAAAAAAGGGAACAAAAAATGAAAAAAAAAAATGGTTTTCGCTCATTTCGTCCTGTGATCACAGCGATCCGGTTTGTTTTTCATTCTGACCTTCCTACAAGTGTGGTGTCGTTTTCTCTTTTTTTTTTACGCCCTTGTGGTCCCCCGTAATATTACGCGGGGGGAACACAGTAGTAATCATAACCAAATATAGCGTGTAAACGTAGCGGGATCGATGGTGTTTGGGTCTATCGTGGGTCCTTACTATTATATTAATATTCTGTTATTGGTGATATATATGACCCCCCGTAGTATCGTGCTGTTCACACTTTCCAGCCGCCGACGCCGCCGTCTTCGCCTCCCGCCGTAACTGCCGCAAGCCGCGACCGGCCATCGCCCTGTGTGCCGGCGCGTGGCTGTGTCGGGGGGGGCTAAATGTGCTAACCAATCAAAAAAGCTGCGGGTGATCAAGCAGTCAACAAAACACAGCAGCCACTTTTTTTTTTGTGTGTTCCGCCATTTTTTGTGTTGCGAAAAAAAAAGCATTGTTGTTACGGGGCACCATAGTAGTAAATAGGACCAAATATTGTTAGTAAAAATATGGAAATATGTAGAGTTTTGTGTGTACCGTACGTCCCATTTAGTATGGTCCCCCGTACTAGACTCCTCAGCTGTGAGGCCCGAGAATTTCGATGAAGCTCATACCGGGTATATACATATTCATTCTTGCAAGCTGCGTGTGATTTTTCGATCGCGCGTGCTGTGGTCAAGTTTTTATATCGTGTACGTATACTCGTGCCAGTACCACTACCAACAGTTACGTACCGTTTTGTTGTTGTTGTGTTTTTTGTTGGAGCTCCTACTGCTGCACGTATGTATATGGGGGTAACCGGGAGTGTTTTTGTGTTGTGTCATGTCAAGTTTTTTTGTTTTGTTTTTTTTCACCCGTGTGTGGTACGCTACGTGGTTGCACCTCTACCCTACCGTGGCGTAACGACGGCTGCCGCCTGATTACGCTTTCGAGCCATCGGTCGATGCCTTTGTTGCCCGCCCCATTCTCTGCCGGGCGCAAATCGTGACGGACAGTCGAGATCGAGCGACGGACACCGATGCCGCTGTCCATAGCCTTGGTGGTGGCAGTAGTGGGTGTGATGGTGTTGCTCGGTGTATGTGGTGTTGTTGGTGGTGGGGTAGCGGTGGTGGTGTGTATGGTAGTGGTTGGGAGCGGGGGGGGGTTGTGGTGATGATGGTGATGGTGGTGATGGTGATATCAAGCTTTTTTTTCTCTGATTTGTTTTCGTTGCCACCTCTGTTTTCGCTGTTGTCGCGCCCTTAGGTTCGAAGCCAAGGACTTCCTCCTGGAAGAGGAGTGCCGACACATCAGAGATAAGGCCGACCCGCACATGAAACCCTCCCCGGTGTCGCTCATGGACCACGACAAGGGGAAGCCGGACACCAACTGGAGAACGAGGTGGGCTCACCCGTACTACTAGTACAGTACGTGGGCAGATGAGCACGTACTGGTAGGGCGCGGTACGGTCACACATACAGTAGAAAACGGTACAATATGGTACGGTATGGTATTAAACTGTACGGTACGGTATGAAACGGTACGGTACGGAATGAAACGGTACGATACGGTACGGTACGGTGTGAAACGGTACCGCGCGGTACTGTAGGGTGTGAAACGGTTAGCGCACGGTACTACTCGGTACGGTATGGCAATATACGGCACAAAACGCTACGGTACCCGTAACGTCTGTAGTTGTCACTGTCCTGCGGCCTTGAGGCGCAGTATGGAGTGCGGCGCCATGCAGCGGCAAGGCGAGGAGCGGTGACAATATGAGAAGCAGCTGCAGCTGTAGTAGTAGTAGCAGTAGCTGTAGCTGTAGAGATAGAAGTAGCAGCAGGTGGAGTAGGAGGAGCGCTTGGCGTTATGGCGGTAGGTGTTGGGGGAGTCCGTCTCGCTGTACCCAGTATCAAGCCGGTCTAATGAAGACCTCGCGGCAGAAGGCTTAGGCGGAAGGGAGCCGCACCAACCACAACCTAATTTCTCCCATGCCAACCGTCGGCTAGTGAATAACCACGCTCGTCCTTTTCCTCCATCAATAATTTTCTCATATTAATATGTGTTTTCTCTTTTTTTTTTTGTCGTTTTTGTCTTCGTTTTCGTTGTCGTTTTCTCTTTTTCTTTCTTGTTTTCGTTTCTTGTTTTTCGTCGTCGTTCGTTTTTGCTGCTCGTTTTTGCTTTTTTTTTCGTTGTCTTTTCTCGTCTTCTATTTTGTTTTCGTTTTTTTTTTTTGTCGTCTCTATTTCTTGTTCCCTTTCCCCCTCCCCCCGCAAAGCACGACGTACTTCATGCCTTCCACGAATGACCCCATGCTTGAGGGCATCGACAAGCGAGTTCAAGAGTTTACCCGCATTCCAAGGTCACACCAGGAGCAGGTGCAGGTCCTCAAGTACGACAAGGGACAGCGGTACACGGCGCACCACGACTTCTTGTAGGTTTCCCAAAATAATTGCTTGTTTTTTATTGTTGGAGGGGGGGAGGGGGGGGCAGCTATATCTCGAGGCATGGCCTGACGAAAAACAAGGAGCTGTCGAAAGGCTGAGGCTCGTTGTTTGCCCTGCGTAGAAAGGCGAGGATGGCGCGAATGGTTGGAAAAGACGCCTTTCGTTTAGCTAGCAAACCCTTCTAACTTTTGGCGTTGGCGATTTCCGAGGAAATCGGTACTGACCGGTGCGCCGCTCTACCAACAGTATTGTTGTAGGTATAACGCAAGAAAGCGCCCGACGCCTGACGTATGTCGGTTTTTGTCGTATGTTGGTGGAGTTGGAGTTGTCTGGTCAGCATGCCGCTGTGAATCGGTCGCTCCCGCAGGCAATCCCGTTTTACTGTTGCGGATGTAGACGTCGCTTTTTCCCGTGTGTCTTGGCAATTGTTTGGCGATCGGTGATTGGTCATATTGAGTCAGCAGCAGCAGCAGCAGCAGCAGCAGTCACCTTTTTCCCTTCTCCCTCGACCCCAGCTCGAGCAGGTCGTTTGCTTGACACAGGACGATGACCCACCCCTATTCAGTGCTAGTTCGTAGCAATATCCTCGGTCTCTTGCGACGCTCGTCACCCCCCCCCCCCTGTAACTCATTGAAGCTGTTATCCATATGCAAGTCCGCCTCACAAGCGGTTCTTAGTAGGATGCAGCTCACCCTTCATGCGACTCGCCCAACACCTCACGGCGCTTCGGGCTTGGTGCTAGCAATGTCTGTTTGCCTGGTCGGTGAAACCCGACATGCTCCGTCCCGGCGTTGTAGGGATGCGAGGGTCCATGGTCATACGACTACGGCCATGCATGAAAATGAAGTACACCCCCCCCCCCTATACGACTACAGCCATACCAGGTACATGGCATGAGTACCCCTCCCCCTCCCTCTTCCGATGTTTCTATTGGTTGTTTGCTCGGCCTTACCTCTCGTCGCTGGTTCCCTACCCTTGCCGTCTTTGCCACCCATCCTCATCGTGGTGCGGCGGCGGCGGTGGCGGTGAACTATTTTGACGGAAATGCTTGACTCCTCCTCCTCCTGCCGGCGACATCTGCTGCCTCTCCGTGCGTTACGCATCACCCGCAGCAACCCCAAGATGTACCAGAAGTGAGCGAGCGAACAAGTGGGGCCGGTTTATTTTTATGTAGTCGTATCGTATTCCCAGTTCCCCCCCCTCCCCCCACCGGTTTGTGGTTGTTCTCTGTCGTCCATGGAAAGGTTGTGTGCACGTGCGTTGTTTTTTTTGTGTTTCAAGGTGTGTTTTGTGCGTCTGTTCGCGAATTTTCGTGTGTGTTTTTGTGTCCAGCGTTTGTGCCTGATGCGTCTCCGCGATTTTTTGTACCGACATGCGTGTATCCGTTAATCTATCCACCCATCCCCCATATCCATCAACCAATTCATCCACCCACCCATCAATCGACCCATCCATTCACCCACCCATGTATCCACCCATGTGTCCATCTTCCATACCAGGTACGTCCATATGTCCATCCATCCATCCATACGTCCATCTATCCGTCCATCCATCCATACACAGATACACTCACTCACCCATCCATCCATCAATCCATCCATCCATCCGTCCATAGATATATCCATCCATCCATCCCTTAATTAATCCATCCGTCCATCCATCCATCCATCCATCCATCCATCCATCCATCCACCCATCCACCCATTCATCGATCCATCCATCCATCCATTCATTAATCCATCCATCCATCCATCCATTAATCCATCTATCCATCCATGCTGACGGACGGACGATTCTCGTGTCAGGGACGCGCGGACGCTGAAGAACATGGACGGTGGGCGGAAGAACCGCATGATTACCGTATTTTGGTGAGCGAGAGGGAGAGAGAGAGATAAGAGTTGAAGCGCACTTGCGCGGCGCCTACGAGCTTGCGCGATGGTAATTAAATATAAAGCATTCCTGCCATTCATAGTAGTTTCTCTCTCCTCCCGACTGAGTACCGGCATGCTCGGCGACACTGCTGTCGTGGGACGCTTTCCCCCTTTACCACCCCCCCGCGCTTGATGCAAGCAATGTATTGCCTGGTTGGTGAAAATCCAACGTGCTCCGTCCCGGCATTGTAGAGATGCGAGGGTCTATGGTCATACGACTACGGCCGTGCACGACATGAGTAACCTCCCCCCCCCCCCGCCGCCTCGTATATAACACAAAAGGCAAAACAGGAAGGGGGTAAGGTAAGCATTTTGTTTTAATGTAATATATGAAAATTACGTAAGGGGCACCTAACTGCTGTTGGAGGTGTCTCTATCAGGAGTAGGAACGGTGCTCCGTCTCGAAAGCGATGCGTGGTCAATGGTGAAACGACTAAGGCAGGCAGTAAATGAGTACGCCCCCCCCCACCCCCCTCCACCCCTCGTGCTCCTCCTGTCGGCAATGCCATTTTTACGGCGACCCCCACCACCCACCATTGCTGCTTCCGGCTACCCTCAATACCATATGCCCCCCCCCTTACCCCTCATCCTTCTGTCACAATGTAATTTGTGCGGTGACCCCCCCACCACACCACCACCACCACCATCACTATCACCGCTTCCAGCACCCTCAATTACCACATGCCCCCCTCCTCCTCCCCCCCCTGACCAAAACAAATCAATGTGTCGATCCGCCATCGCAAAAAGTCCGCCTCACAGGCGGTTCTTAGCAGGATGCAGCTCACCCTATTGCGACTCGCCCAAACACTCACGGCGCTTCTCGCGTTGGTGCAGCAAGCAATGTCTGCCTGGTCGGTGAAAACCCAACATGCTCCGTCCCGGCATTGTAGGGATGCGAGGGTCTATGGTCATATGACTACGGCCATGCATGTATATCGAGTGCACCCCCCACCCCATACGACTACGGCCATGCATGAAAATGAAGTACCCCCCCCCTCGCGCTTGGTGCAAGCAATGTCTGCCTGGTTGGTGAAAACCCAACGTGCTCCGTCCCGGCATTGTAGGGATGCGAGGGTCTATGGTAATATGACTACGGCCGTGTACGACATGAGTACACCCTCCCCCCCCCCGCCCCCCTCTCCTTGTAGGGATGCGAGGGTCTATGGTCATACGACGACTACGGCCATGCATGAATATCGAGTACACCCCTTGTCCGTCCCCTCCCCCCTTCCCCATTCCCGCCTCCAAACATTTTGTTTGTGTGTGTGTAAAGGTATCTGAGCGATGTAGAAGAAGGCGGTGAAACGATATTCCCTCGTTTCGGCGGCCGCACCGGGCCGGTGGACTTCTCGGACTGCACGAAGGGGCTCAAGGTTAAGCCGGTCGTCGGGTGAGCAAAAGCACACGCGAAAACAAAACCATTTTTTTTTTTTAATGTTTTGTTGGCTTTTCTGTTGGTTGTTTTTCTTGTATGCATAGCCTTCCTTAACCCATCGCCCAAAAACCTACTACTGCAGTTCGGGGTTACAAGGACAAGAGGCTCTGATAACATTCTGAAGTGGAAAAACTTGTCTCAGGGAGAAAAAAAAATAGGTGCAAAATACATATCACCAGCTGAAGCACATCTTATACAACCTCAAAACAAAGAAAGAAACAGTAGGCATGTAGTAGTGCTTTGTTATTGAGTTTAATGCGTTAACATCTGTTTCTGCTGCTGCTGCTGTTGTCGTCGTTTTCTTATATTATTTTGCCCCCCTCATGGTCTGCTCTGTTGTGTCTTTCTTGCTTGCTTGCTCGGCTGTTTTGCTGTTTCTGCTTGAATGAATACACTGTTGGTCTGCAACTCTCCTGTTTTTGTGTGTGTCGTGTTTGTGCTGGCCGCCACTGACTCTCTCGCTTGTGCTTTGTTTTGTGGCGGGGGGTCGGGGGTCTTTCAGCAAGGTGGCCATGTTTTACTCGATGAGGCCCGACGGTCAGTTCGATGACTTCAGCCTGCATGGCGCGTGTCCGGTCATCACCGGTGAGGACCCCAGAGGTTTTTGGTTATGTCCTTATTGTAGTGTTGCTTTTTTTGTGTGGGTTTCGTTATGTTATGTTGCTGTTTTGATGTTTTTATTGGTTTTTGTGGGATTTGTTGTGTCGTGAGAATTGTGGGATTTCGTGTTCGGTTACATTGATTTATTTTTGCTTTTGATAAAAAAAAAATTGCGAGGTTTTTTGTGTACGTGATTTTCTTTCGCTTGTGTTTTTGTAAGACTAAGATTTGGTGTTTTGGTTGTGTCTTTTCTTCTGTGTTGTGACGTGTGTTTTTTTTGTTTTTGTTTCGTGCAAAAGTCGAAAGAAAAAACTATCAACTCCCAAGAAAATGATTTAAGTGCTGTCGCCTGTTTTCTTTTTTGCCAACAGGTCAAAAATGGGCCGCCAACAAGTGGGTCTGGTCTGCCCCCGTCCACGTGAGTGCAGCAGCGTTTTTTTTTTCTAGTTTTATGTACCACATTAACGTATACCAGGTATATTTTATATTTTTGGCTATAGATGTCGAAACGGCAGTGGTTGATGTCATTCTAATCTATTATAGCTAGGATGTCGACCGAATATTGCAAGGGTTTTCCCGTAGGATTTAGTGTGTTGACGGTTCGTTTTATGTTCCTTATAACTGCATCTCATATATATCAGTACGTTTTGTAATCCCGTTCGGTCGACCAGCTTAATCCAAATGATGACCACTCCGCCATTGGGGCGGAGGGGGGCCATTCTAGTCCCTAGTATGTATATAGGTGTTATTGCTTTTGTGCCCGTTACTGCTTGTACCGCTACGGCTACGACTACTACTACACCTACCGCTACTGCTGCTACTGCACTGCTGCTGCTGCTACTGCTACACCTACTGCTGCTACTACTGCTGCTTCCGTTATTCCTCCTCCCTCTCCCTCCTCATGCGACTATTGATACTCCTTACCACCACCACCACCGCACCACCTAATAATAGACATGTCGCCCGTGCGCGACACCACATACGGTAGAGGCCCACGTCACGCGCCGCACCCTGCGTGGTTTTTGCTCCCTGCCGTGGACAACTGCGACGCGCGAGGCATCGCGAACCCCAATCAACCCCCGTTAGCCGTCGCCACGGCACTACGGTTGGTTAAGGTTCGCGGTTCCTCGTGCGTCGCAATTGTCTACCCCCGTAGGCGCGGCGGCAGGGAGCAGAATCGTGTAGGGTGCGGCGCGTGACGTGGGCCTCAACCGTATGTGGTGTCGCCCGGGTCGATATGTCTGTTGTCAGGTGGTGTGGCGGTGGTGGTAGTGGTGGTAGGAGTATTAGTAGTGGCATGAGGAGGAAGAGGAGGAGCAATAGCAACAGCAGCAGCAGTAGTAGTAGTGGGAACCGTAGCCGTAACGAGAGCGGTACCGGTACAAGCAGTAACAAGCAGCAACAGCAACAACACATCATGTATCAATAGAAGCAGCATTACGTACACAAGCGTCCCGAGTCGGATCCGACGCTTGTGGGGATGGACTACAAAAAAACGTATCCCCGCCTCTTCTTTACCCTTGCGCTCACGTCCACATCCCCCTATGACCCTTCCCCTCACCAGAAATGAAATCAATTCATTGGAGGCTGTCGTCCATATGCAAGTCCGCATCACACGCGGTTCGTTGCAGGATGCAGCTCACCCTCCATGCGACTTGCCCAATACCTTACGTTTCGCTTCGCGCTTGGTGCTAGTAATGCCTGCCGGGTTGGTAAAAACCCAACGTGCTCCGTCCCGGCATTGTAGGGAGGCGAGGGTCTATGGTCATATGACTACGGCCATGCACGACATGAGTACACCCCCCAGTTACCACTCCACACTGACTGGGCTGCCACCGTTTCTGTTCCCCCCCCGGCTTGCGTGTACCAGTTCGGTGGCTGAGCCACCAGACCTACCGCTTTCCATTCGCGGCGGTAGAAGGGGTTTCCATCCCCACAGGCGGCATCGACGACAAAGGGGAAAACAAGAGCTAAAGTAACCAGTTTCGTACGTAACTACTACGTACTATACACCTGGTGGGTATTCACTTTTGTCTTTGCTGCTGTGCAATTATAAGCAGTGCTTTGTTTTTACACTGCGGTAGTGCCTAGGGACCGATGTCCCAGCCAAGCTTGGGAGTGAACGAGACGTGGAAGGCGTGTCCCTAGGGTGGCTAGGGCAAAGAGTGGCGAACGAAGGGGTGGGGGGAGAGGGTGTGGGCGTGTTTTTGAGGTGGAACTTCGGACAAAGGAGTGGCTGGGTGAGGTGGGACGGGGCGGGGCGGGATGGAATGGAATGGGGTGGGGTGGATGTCGGCAGCTTTCGTGCGGTGCCATTTAAAAAAAAATCGGACCGTGGTCACGCCGCGATAGTAGTGGTGGAGTGGTGCTTTGGTGCTGGTGCTGGTGTAGTTTTTACCCCATGGCCCCGAACTGTTCTCGGGAACGGCGCTGGCAGTCCTGTGGTTTGTTTAGCCCGCTCGGTGCGGGGTCAATCGGAAAAAACGTTGTACTCAGTAACGATGGTGGGGGGGGAGGGGGATGAGCGTGAGCGCGCTGCAGGGGGGGAGGAGGGGGTACTCATGTCGTGCACGGCCGTAGTCGTATGACCATAGACCCTCGCACCCCTACAATGCCGGGGCGGAGCACGTTGGGTTTTCACCAACCAGGCAGACATTGCTTGCACCAAGCGCGAAGTATTGGGCGAGTCGCATGGAGCGTGAGCTGGAGGGGGGGGGGGAGGCTTACGTGTTTATCCCCCGTCAGTGGTATAGAGCGCTCGTTGTGCTGTTTTTTTGCTTGCCTTGTTGGATGGTTCACGCTAGAAAATACGATAAGGGGCATTTCACGTCACGCCTTCAAGTCTCGTACAGCAGCAGTAGCGCTGGTTGCGTAACAAGTGCACAGAGTAGCTGTGGAGGCTTTTTTGTCGCCCTATGTAGCTCCCTCTCTCGCCAGGCTGTGTGGGGCGGCGGCGGGAACGTTTCACACCCACTGCTGTGGGGCAGATCATGACCTACCGTCGGTCATCTACAGCAGTAGTAGCTCCTCAGCCACTACTACTGCTGTGAGACGTTGTGCAGGACATGCATACAGTAGTACAGATCCAACCCAGGAAAATGGTGCCATGGTAGATCTTGTAGATTGTGCGGAGTCCCGCCCGGTAACATGGGCTATAGATCATACAAGATCGGGACTTACTCGTAGTTCTGCCTTGAAAGGTCTTCTACTGCTTATGGATCATGAAGTGGGAATGGGTGATCTGACCAAGGTGTGGAAAGGTCTACTGCTTATGGATCATGAAGTGGGAATGGGTGATCTGACCAAGGTGTGGAACGTTTAACGTAGCGACGCAAAGCAACCATCGATAGACAGCTGAAGAAGCCCGCCCGCGCTGGTCGTCGTGCTGCGATAGAGCGCGGCGTGTACGTACGTAGCCAGTTTTTTTTTATATATAGCTCCTGTCTTTCTGTGTGCTGATGGGCCGTTTTTTTTTTGTCGACATCTACTCTTAATAATTATAGTCCATGGTGCTGCTGTAGTGCAGTAGTAGTGGTATTAGTTTCGGTCTTCGGTGCCGGTATTATACCGTGGTAAAAATGCCCGGTATGGTATGGTATGGTATGGTATACCGGGTACCTGGTGTAGTGGTATGGTACTTTAAAGGTTTACTAGGTATACTTGGTACCAAGTATTATGGTATGCCCGGTATTATCACGCTAGAAAGCATGTAATGCTTTGGGTAATGCTTTGTCGTAGAGCTCCATCTGTCTGTTTTTCGTGCGCGTGTATGTGTGTGCGTGTGTTCGTTGGTGTAGTTGATTTTTTTCGGTGCGACCACCCGGGGGCGCTTATTTCTCTGGTACGCCACTCCGCCTTTTAATTAATGTTCATATACTATACTAGGTGCATTATGTTGTGTGTGTTTCCTACTCTGCCACCACTGGCACCACTGCTTCGAGCTGTTGCTGCTCGCTTGCATATACGGGTACAGCACCCCCCCCTGCCACCGCTGCAATCACCACACCACCACCTCAACCACCCCCACCATTTGGCTGTTGTGAGACCAGAACCGTGTGTTGTTGGTGCACCTATTGCTATTATTGCCAGCCCCTGCTACAGAGATTGCCTTTGGTTCGCCTTCTTTCACCTTTGTTCCCGCCGCTACTACTACTACTGCTGCTGATCTCCTGCTGTGTCGTTTTAGTCGCGAAGCTTAACCCCTTGTAAGGGATATAATGGACCCCTTTTAAGGGATATAAGGGACCCCTTTTTAAGGGATATAAGGGACCCCTTTTAAGGGATATAGGGGACCCCTTGTAAGGGATATAAGGGACCCCTTTTAAGGGATATAAGATACCCCTTTTAAGGGATATAAGGAACCCCTTTTCAAGGGATGTAAGATACCCTTTTTAAGGGATATAAGAGACCCCTTTTAAGGGATGTATAAGGGACCCCTTTTAAGGGATGTAACGGATGTAACGGATGCAACGGATAAGGGATAGCGACTACAATAAAAACCACGATAACTCGGTTGTTACCAAACGGTCTACGAGCAGAGGGAGCGCCCAGCAATACGGGTAGGATTCATGTTACACCCGCGCCGTGCAACTCCTTTTGTATTTGTAACTCGGGACACCAATTTGTGTCATCCCCCAATCACGAACCAGTATGTAGTGGTCGTTGCTGTGAGCCGTCACTTTTTATCGTGAACTTTCCCCTCCCACCCCTCTCTCAATTCCCGTGGTTAAAAACGGTGATGGTTCCACACCTCAGGCAGATAATGATCTATCTGATCTGTCTACAGATAGATCATCTACAGTAGTAGTTCCTCACCTGCCATTGTTTAGAGATTGTGCAGGGTGTGTTTTACGAGTACGGATCCAACCAACCAAGGAAAATATGTGCTAGATAGATCATCGCGCAACATAAGAACTACTCGTAGTAGATCATCCAGATCAGTGATTTGGTCTGCCCTGGAAGATCTAGATCATCCAAGTGTGGGAATCGATGGCCTGCCCGAGGTGTGTATTTAAGCTTTCAATATCCGATGGGAAGAAGAATCGAATTCCCCAGCTTTGTTGGGGTTCTCTTGTGACGCAAAAGCCCCCAAAAACATTATGTTCCAGTCCGATCAAATGCGTCCAATCACAAAGTACTGGAATCATTCAGGGCTCCTTTCACTGGTCATGCATGACCCGAAGAAGTTGTTGAAAACTCACGGATCGGGTCGGGTCGGGTCAGTTGGCTTTCAAACTCTCACGGGTCGGCTCGGGCCGGGTCACACCCGTACCCGACCCGAACTGAGCCGCGAGGTTTGGCCCGACCCATGAACAGCCCTGGAACAATTAAACACCGCGAACGCTTTCTACAACAACATCACGCGCTGCCCAAGCAATCGCGCGAGAGCTGAAACAGAGAAAAATAAAAGGAGGAGGAAACGAAGCATTTATTTATGGTGTACAGCGGGGCTGCCCTCCCCTTGAGGTGCTTGCTTTACGGGAGGGCAGCGCCTCGGGTTTTTAGGATCTAAGCGATACCCCCAAACCGGTCTCTGCCCGCGCCCATGTAGGCGGTGGTGAAACGCAGCGGCGGTGTCTTGCTTCCTTTGCTTGAAAAAAAAAAAGCGTTGGTCGCCGATTTGTGAAAAAAACTAAATGTGTTTTGGTCACCAATTTCTCAATCGAAGTGGTGTGATCGGTCGCCAACACCGGCACCGGACAGCAGCGCCGTGTGTTAGGTCTGCCTAGCCCAAGGATTTGTCTGCCTCTGTCGTTCTTCCTCTGTCGTTCTGCCTCTCTCTTTGGCTAACCCTCACTCCCTCTCTCTCCGTCTCTCTCTCTAATCTTTCTCTCTTCTCTCTCGTGCTTCCTCGGCCCTGCTACGATTTTTTTTCGTCCTTGCCGTCTCCGGAAGACTTGCCCCTCTTCTTCTCCTCCCCCGCCAAGTGCGTCTGGAGGGCCCCCTGCAGCTGCCCCCTCCTGGCGCCGGTTATGACAGACTTCGACGGCTTCCCCTTGTCCTCCGCTGCGGCCCACCGAGGGTTTTTCTTCCGCATTGCCTCAGTCGTGGACCGCAGCAGCGACGCGTAGCAAGGCTCCGCGGCGCGCTGCACTTTGATCTGGGCGTCAAGGAACGCCATGTCGTCGTCGACGTCATCATCGTCGCCGCCACCGCCGCGGCCGCCGCGCGATGTCAACCCCGAACCCTTGCCCCTAGCGCCATCAACACTTTTACCCACTGTCATTCCCCCCCCTCCTCCTCCTCCTCCTCTCCGCCTCCCCCCCCCTCCCCCTCCTCCTTTCTTTTTACCTTTCTTGGTACTCGACGCTCCCTTTTTCGACGATATTTTCTTACCGCCGCCACCGCCCGCGGCACCACCACTGCCTAGACCGATCTCAACTCCCCAATCGTCTGCACCGTCGCGAACAGACCCACTGCCGCCGTTAACGCCACCGCTACCGCGAGAACCACCTCCTTTGACATCGGCACCTCCTGTCTTACCCTTGCCCCCCTTCTTGCGGCCCTTAGACGGCGGCGGCGGCGGCGCTGGGGGCCGCCGGGCCGCTCGCTCCGCGTGCAAGGACGACAGAAGACCGTTTCCTGACTTCGGGCGGTCGCTGCCGCTATCGACGGCCAGGGCGGGGGCCGGGGGAGGGGAACAATCGGCCCTCCCTTCCGCCGGACCCGAGCTCAAACCCGAACTCGAGCTATTAACATCTTCGCGTGCAGGCGACGGTAAATCTTCGCGCGCAGAAGACGACATCGACGACAACCCTCCGGGTGCAAGCTCTGCTTGCCGCGCTTTGGGCTCCGCCCGATTGCAGGGCGACTCGTTTTTCGCAGCAGCAGCAGCAGTGCTACCGGAGGTAGGAGAGACTGAGGCTGCGGCCTGTGCGCCTTCTTCAGTGGCGGCGGACGGCGGCGGCGAGGTCGATAGCTCTCGAACGCGCCCCCCCCTGGTGGAATCGTCGCCACCGCCTCCGCCGGCTATGCCGGCTTCGTCGGCTTCGCCACTGCCGTCGCTGTCATCGCCGCCCTCCTCCCCCGTCAGGGCCGAGAAGGGGTTTGCCGCCGCTGTCGCCCCACATTTTTCGTTGTTTTCCTCAGGCGTTTCTCCTGCCGGCACCGCCCTCGCCGTCGCTGCCGCCTGATTGCAGACATCCTTCGTTAGGACCAGAACTCGAAGGGGGCCTTCTTCCCTGCTGGCGTGCCCTAAGCCCAACCGCTCCGCCGTTTCGTGCGCGAGCGCCCTCTGTCGAGGTGTGAGTTCAGCCGGAAGCTCGAGCTCCGGCGCGCCGCCCAGCTCGGCCGTCTTCTCCCCGGCGGCAAAGTCCTGCACGCGAGCGAGGACCTCGTCGTCGGACAAGACTGTCGGAGCATTGGCTGACGACCCGTTGGCGGAGTAGGCGCCGGCGCCTTGTCGTCGCGGTGGTCGTTTGGCACCCCCTCCACTGCCGCCACCACCACCATCGCCACCGCCCCCGCTACCACCACCACCACTACCACCGCCTGTCACCACCCCGCAAGAAGGAGTGTCCGCCGTCACACCGTCGGGCCGTTCGGTCACATCGACCGTCTCCGGGCCTGGCTGGAGCTCGAGAGCGCTCCGGTACTCCCCCCTGTCTTCTATGTGCTGGAGGAGGCGTCCGATGAACGGGTCCGACGCGCAGCACTCCACGTCGCACACGACGGCGACGTGGCGCTTCGCCCGAGTCACGGCCACGTTTAGCCGACGCGCGTCCGCGAGGAACCCGACCTTCTTACCTGATGCCATGGTTAGGGCCGGGAGGGCGAGAAAGGAGAAACAGCGGAGGGAGGGGCGGGGCGGGGCGAGGCAGGGGGGAAAGTGCTTGTCATTCGTTCAGGTGTTCGTTCATCAATAACCAGGGGTGTTTCATCAGTGTGACGTAATATTCGTAGAATATTTGCGTAGAGCCAAAGCAAGGGGGTAGATTTAATGCCAATATATTAAATATTTAACGAAACCACAAGGACAACAGACGCTTCGAGAAAGCCATGAAAAAATCGCAATACTAATCGATCGTGAGGCTATGTATGCACTGCTGCGGGAAAAACAAGGCCCAGAGAGAAGAGCCCTTCGCCACCGGGTACCGATCGCGCGCGCGCCATCGGAAAAGACAGACGAGAGGCACTGGACCGGTCTTCCTGAAGGGCCCGGCGGCAGAAACCGGGTCGACCACACGAGCTGCCGTGTATAATATTTCCCCCAAGATAATATGATGTTGCTGCCACTGGCTTTTACTGCTGCTGCTACTGCTGCTACGTCTAGTGCTGCCCCTACGGGTGCCCCTGCTGATGGTCCTGCTGCTGCTGCTGCTGCGACATATGCTGAGAGCAACGTGGCCCTACCAGTGGCGCACTTGATTGGTTCCAATTTTCACCTGGGTTGCTGCGGACCAGGCTGAGGACGATGGCCTCCTTCTCGCCACCCTGGAAGCCGTCAACCGATCGAACCTCCACGCCGGGATGTTCCGGACGCAACAGACGCTTCAGCAGATTCACCTGGTGGCGGATTGTGGGGTTGGGGAGGGAAATATTGGAACGCAGAGCAGAATATATAACCCATGTAGAAAGAAAAAATGGGAAGGAAATATTTGAAAAAAGACAGGCAGAGGCATAGAGGGTGAGAGGTAAGACAAGGCAAGGCAAAGCAAGGCAAGGCAAGAGAAGGTAAGACAGGACAAGACGAAACAAGACAGGACAAGACGAAACAAGACAAGACAAGACAAGACAAGACAAGACAAGACAAGACGAGACACAGCACAGACAGCACAACACAACACAACACAGCACAACACAACACAACACAACACAACACAACACAACACACCACAACACAACACAACACAACACTACACAAAAAAAACAACACAACACAACACAACATAACACAGCACAACACTACACTACACTACACTGCACAACATAACACAGTTACACGCAAAAACCAAACAAAAAATCACATTTTGCGGTACACACGCCTCGACCGGCGGCGTCGTTGGCGAAAAAATAGCGTCCCTCCGCCGCCGATGGCTTTTATTCCAAGAAACGAAATCAGAACACAAGAGAAAACGATCGACGACCCACAACCCACGGCCGATAGCCGACGACAGATGACAGACGATATAACCATCATCTCGCACCTGGCCGTTGTACGGAGAGATGACCGCCACCTCGCTCTCCGAAACCCCCGCCTCCAGCAAGGTCCTACCGGCGCAACGAGAGACGCGGATTCAACACACAAAACCGTTACGATCCACCGAACAGGACAGGACGACGGCAATGGCAACGGGAACGGTCATCGGTACGGTTGGTTGAACGGATGAACGACAAAATAAGAATATTGCCAAAAGCGAAGGCGACACGTAAGAGATACTGATGCAGCTCTGACCACGTTAAGATACCCCCGTCGTGCACTGTCTGAAACACACTGCAAGGTCGGCGGTGCTGACCACACACACACACACACGCGGCGTGAGCACGCCCCGGAGCCGCATCCGGACACGTCGCTGTATTTCCCGACCCCCGCGTGATTGAAGTTTTAGACTCGTACAAGTCTCGCCAGCCGCACACTCGTCGTTCTGCTCCTACGGTTTGATCATATGCGTTCTCATGGAGCTAGCTGGCTACTGTAAGAGGGCTAAGGCGCCCACCTACCCTACCCACCCACCCACCCACGCACCCACCCACCTCATCCCACCTCATCCCACCTCACCCCACCGCACCGCAACCACCACCCCACCACCCACTCCACCCACCCACCCAACCACCCGCTCTATCCACCCACCTGACGTGTTGCACGGCCACCTCCGCCTCGCGCTCGTTCCTCCGGCTGCCGCCCCCGGCCTCCTCCTCCGGCATGTCGCAGCCCGTGGTGTCGACGAGGAGCATGACCGCCGCCGCCATGTCTTGCGCCTCGGACGCGTGCGGCAAGCCCGACAGAACCCTCGAGGCCACGGAAGGGTGCGCGCGGAGAAGGCCGTCGTACATCTGGACACAACAGCAAAAAAAACAACGAAAACAACGAAACGACAACAACAATGGCCATAACGGCGACGATTATGACGACGGCATAAACAGACCACGAACAACAGCACCAACAACAACAACGACGAAAAAAACAACAACAACAACAACAACAACAACACAGGTCACCAAACAGAGACGTAGGGAAACGGGCGCACGGCGGAGCGGGGCGGGGGGTAGGGGGGTGCAGGGCCGGGGAAGGGAGTGGGGTTCGGGTTTATAGGGGGGGGGGCAGAGGGGGAAGGGGTATTGTGCGGATTTTTTGGCGTGATGTAAGTGGAACATATCAAAACGAATGGCGGAGTAACTTCAGCTGCTGGCCGTAAGCTGTTCAACAAGCTGTTCTTCTGCTGCAGGTTTGTTTGGCGGTCTGCGATTTCACGGACTCATACCGAATGCGTGATTCAGACCGGATGAGTGATTCACACCGAATGCGTGATTCATACTGAATGCGTGACATGTTGATAATTCGCGGGGAAAAGACCCGCCCAGCGTCGAACAGTTACGAAAAACAACGGGAAACTATGGTGTTCCAAAGCTTACATTCAACGGAAGGCAGAATAAACATCCCACCAACCCCCCGCTCACCCCCCTCCCCCCCTCCCCCCGC
>MEHQ01000135.1:4798-26526 GCA_008828725.1 Saccharina japonica | reverse complement strand
CCCCCCCCCCCCCCCGTTTTCCTCCCTACCGCCACCTTAAAGACATTAAAACACAGCACAAATACTGTACGTACCTCCTTCGAGGCCCAGTCGCATATGTCTCCGTTCATGCGGTACTGAACGTCCAGCATCCGGCAGACGTCGTGCCCGAGGTCCCGTAGGACCCTGTCGAACATGGTCAGCCCGAGTCCGTCGGCGTCCCCACCACCACCACCACCACCACCACCAGCCGCGGATAGACCAGGCGGCTCCGGGAAGGAGGCAGGGTGGGACGACGACGGCGGCGGCGGCGGCGGTAGCGGCGGGTGTGGCCCCCGGAGGCCGGCCTCCGCTTTGCGGCTTTTGACCGTGGGGGCTAGTTGTTTGTGGTCCCCCGCAAGCACAAGGCGCCTCCCTTTCAGGATCGGGATCCAGCACGCGGCCTCCAAGGCCTTTCACAAAAAAAAAAACGAAAAAAAAAGAGAGGGAACGAACGGAAAAGGTAACGACAACGATCGAGGCGGCGTTGGTGTGTTGATATTGAGCAGGCAGTTTTCGGAAGGGGGGGAGGNNGGGGGGGGGGGGGGGGGGGGTACTCATTGTCATGCATGGCCGTAGTCGTATAGGGAGGGGGCGGGGGGGAGTGGGCAGTGAAGTTTTACGCCCGAAACTTTCAACGGTCGCATCACATTGGCCATCGCGCAGTAGAGACGCCCAGACGGGTTAGGCCAGAAAAAAAACTCGCTGGTATCATACAAAAAAGCTACCAGACACTACAGTACTTCCCCTTTGGCGTAACAAACCCTTGGAGCTGCTGCTTCGAGATGCGGGATTGACCGTCGCTACGTACGGGTGAGCGTACCGCACTATTGCGAATCGTGCAAAACGCAATGGTGAGAAAGAAAGAAAGAAAACAGAATAGCCCAGCTTCCAGAATAAACGAACCAAAACGGCCAAAAAAAAGCAAGCAAACAAAACCAAAGGGAAACAAAACGGAGAAACAAGTCCTAACAGCAGCCACAACAAGAGACCAACGACACTAAAATAAGAAAACAAGATTTTCCTGACGCGTGCCCTTACACGCTACCGCAGCCGCTACCGCCGCTATTACCGCCACCGACACATGCCGCCGACAGCACCGCCGCACAATAGCACACGCCCCTTCCCCACGCCCCGCCCCACCTGAGCCGCCTCGTCGATCACGATCAAATCGAACTCCTCGTCCTTCAGGCTGTACGCGGCGGCGCCGACGCAGGTGGCCAGAACGACGTCCCTCGACCGTAGCACCTCCCGCACGACCTTACTCTCTCGGGCCCTCGCCTCCTTCCTTAGAGCCTTCACCTGCCCGCCGCGCACGGGAAACGCAAAGGCGTACCGGGCACCGAACGCCGAGCACCGAGATGCGGCAGTAGGGTCGGGGGAGGGGCGATGGTAGCGGAATGCGGTGGCGGGGAGCGGTGGCAGCGGCAGCGGCGGCGGGTCACAGCGTCAGACATGTTGGCGGCGGCGGCGGCGGCTGCTACGGAGTGGTGGTGGTGATCGACAGATTCACACAAGTCGCACGCCGAACCATCAGAAGGTACGAAGTGCACGCCGGGAGGGAAGACCAAGTTGAGGAGTCGAAGGACCAAAAACATAAAAAGGTTAGAAAAATAGGCGTCTCCTAGGCAGCCAAAAGGTTCCGTGGGAGGGAGGATGGGAGGGGAGGGGGGGGGGTACACCCTTGCTCTTTGCGGAATGTGCGTCACACCTCTTTACTTTACGATACTTCTTTTTTTTTACGACTCTTGGAGGTTTTTCTACAGAACCGTAGTGTAATCCCCAAGTGTTTTGTCCCGAAAACGGGAGTGCGTTGGAAAAACAGTCAAAAAGCCCCCCTCCTCTTCCAAAACCAAAAGGAGCACCAACCCTGTCCCGTCTGAGTATTTCTTGGTCGCACGGCCCCCAGCCGGCTGCGGTGACCTCACCTCCTGTCGGGCTCCCTTCCTGTCCGCGCCGCGAACCCGGGCCTTCCCTTTGCCGCCTCCCCCGGTGGTGGCGGCGGCCGTCGCCGGGTCGCCGTAGAGCCGGCTGAGCAGCGCGTCGATGTCGGCGCGAACGTCCTTGACGATCGCCGTGCCATCGTGGCGCGAGACCAGGGCCTCCAGGGAGTGCTCCAGTACCTGAAAATGGAGCAAAAAACGTAAATGTTGACAACGTCACAGAGCACTCCTCCAACCATCCATCCACTCTCACTCATCTACCACCCACCTACCCATCCATCACCACACCACTCATTTACACCATCACCACCATCCACACCACACACCCACACCCACACACTGCGCCTTCACATCTTATTTTCGGACGCGATCATAATCGAATACTGTGCATGGTGGGCTCTTCCCTCTCCCCCCCTTCCTCGCGGCCGAACGCCGCACGTCGGCTTGCCCAGAAGGGTCTACCGGAGGAGGGGGGGGGGGCATGTGACACTCGCTCTGCGCCGCTCTACACCGTTCTTGCTTCTGCGTACTTTTGAAGGGGCAGCGCGGAACGCCTCCGCATATACGGTCGCCGTGGCAAAGGAAACGAAAACAGAGCGATACCGAGACCTAAAACACGGCCGCCGCCGAGAAAACGACAAAGGGGCGAAACCAAAACAATTAAGCACGTAATTTCAACAAACTAAACAACCTATTGACAAAAAAAAGACAAGCATAACAAGCATAACAAGTGTAACAAGCAAACAAGCAAGCAACACATCACAACAACCAACCCAAAACCACACAGACATACAGACACAAAGACAAGTGAAAAAACACCAGGTAAACAACCCACCCATCAACCAACCAACCAACTCAACGAACAGAAAAAAAACAACAAATGAACGAACATATACAAACAACCACAAAAAAAAAACACTCTCTCCCCTCACCTGTGGCAGAAGCCTCGCCGGGTGGCCCATCCGCACCACGCGGGGTCGACCGCTCTCCTTACCCCCACCACCACTATCACCACCACCACTACCACCACCACCACCACCACCGCCACCACCGCTACCACCACCGGTGCCGCCACCGCCGCTGCGAGTACCATCCCCGGCCGCCACAAGTCTCTCCAGTATGCCGTCGACAGCGACGTTCGACGGGGCGCAGACGAGGCACCTCCAGCCACGGGCTACGGCCTCTAACACGAGGGCCACCACTGTCGTCGTCTTGCCGGTGCCTGTTCAAAACTTACCCGTATTAGACAGGTGACACGATAATCATTAGGATAGCTATTACAACAGAAATCATGTAGATACTTTAATAAATACCTGGCAGCACACGACAAAAAAAATCGACACCCCACTACAATTTCGAAATTCTCGGAGCAGGGGGGGGCGGGGGGCGGGGGGCGGGGGGGGGCGTACTCATTTGTTGCTTGCCTTAGTCATTTGACCATTGACCACGCATCCCTTTCGAAACGGAGTAGGGGGGGAGGGGGATAAAACCAACCCTTTTTTTCCTCTCCAGGGCGATCGCTACAGACGGATGCCGCGGTGCTTCGTTTTGCTGGTTACACGATGTTTCTGTTTCCGTTTTCTGTAAAGTAATATTTTCGATGCAGGAGGCAAACATGCCTCCGCTGCACACACGCTTCCGCTGCCCACACCCACACGCCGCCACAGCACAGCACGGCCTATCGTGGGTGCAGCTATCGCCCCGCTATGGCGTAGTCGTCGTGGGGTGCTTGCCAAACGAATGCAAAGAAGGAGGAAGGGATAGAAAGAATGTCGAAGTACTGCTCAAAGCCAAACACAAGCGGTATCTGGCTTCTGCGGTCGATTCTTCAGCCGAGATTGCCAGAAGACGACGCCAAACTCGCCGTAGCTTGCACCTACTGTCTATCTGTACCAATGTATTGTGCTTCATGTTCACATACTGTACACACGCTTCCAGTACTTTCCTGTCGGGCGGGCACAACGCAGCTGTCGATAAACACAACAACAGCCATAAAACGACAACAACAGCAACAGCAATAACGACACCAACAACTACACCGTCACCAACACCAACACCAACACAACAACACCGTCACCAACACCAACACCAGCAACACAAACACCAACACAAACAACGACACAAACACAAAGAACACCAACAACAGCACCACGAGAGAAAACAACAAAGATATGCGCATACACAAACAGCAAAAAAAGTAAGAACCCTATGATACGAGTATGATACGGCGGTACACCACCAGCACGAATCCCTCAGAAAAGCGCACCCACCCGGGGGACCGTGAATGAGGGCCACGTCGTGGGTCGCCAACGCAAACGCCACAGCATCTCTCTGAGAATCATTCAACGAGCCAGCCGCCGCCGCCGCCGCCGCCGCCGCCGCCGCCGCCGCCGTCGTCGCTGCTGCCACCCTGGGTGGTACCGGCGAAAGCGGGACAGTGCGCGCCATCCCGACAGCGGAAGGTGGCACCGAGCCGAAAAGCACGTTGATCACGCGCTCGGCTGGCCCCCCACCGGGGTACTTCTCCAGGGCATCTAGTCCCTGCGGAGGGGGCGGGGGGGGTAGGGAGTGTGGGGGCTGAGTATGTGAGAGAGGCGGAAGGGGGGGGCGGGGTGGTAGAGCCGGTTCGGTGTGCGTAGGGAAAATATATCGGCGGCGGCGGCACGGAGTATCGGATGGTCGTTTTTGCGGTGCACCCTCTAGGCTTCGCTGCGCACTTGGCTTGGCTGGGCTTGGCACAAGATGGCTCTCTCAGCAGAACCAGGCTCACCTTACAACCTTCTTGGAATCAGAGTTGGGTACTGTTTGCAGCAGCAAAAAGGGGCCGACAAAAAACGGATGGTGGATTTTCCTTTCCGCGCGATGACAAAACCAGATTCCAGGTGTCCCTCACGACCGCTGTTAGAGAACGGTATCGCTTTCGAAAGTGTGGATGCACACCCAAATCATTGGCACCGCCCACTAAAGCATTGACACGCACACCACACACATCCTGGACATATAATAAACAAAATCATGGAAACAAAACAACGACAACAACAACAACAACAACAAAAACAACAACAACAAAAATGGACACATGCACAAATCATTGACACGCACACAAACAGTGGACACGCATATACGCACACAGCAACCCATGAGCATATATACACACTCAAATCATGGACACATACTAACCATGTACAGACGCACACCATAAGCATAAGTCGTGGACACACACCCTACACGCACCAGCATGAGTTTCTTGTGGGTGGCCTCGCTGGCCACGACGTCCAGCCTCAGCGGGGGTCGTAGAGCGCCCGCCTCGTCGGCGTCCTCGCTCACCACCTCCACCGCCGTCTCGGTCACTTTCCCCACCACCCCTGCAGGCGAGCGCGACAGATGCGCGATGCACGGTGCGGGGCACGCGGGCGAGGGCGAGGGCACACCACCACGGCACAACACAGCCATCGCAAGAGCACAACACAGCATAGCACAGCCAGCGCACACGACAGCAAGGCACCGCACGAAGCCATCGCACAGCACGACACGGCAGGGCGGAGCGGAGCGGATTAGCAGCAAAGTCAGGAGCGTGTAAAGCGGCAATTTTGTTTTGTGTTGGATCGATCGCAGGACGAGGTCATTGACGCGTGTGACATGCTTCGAAATTGGATACCAGGTAGTACATACAGTAGGCTGGTCCAGCTGTATGACTGGCTTTTACTTAAATCACGTTTTCGCAACCGCTTCAACATACTTCGAAGTATTAGGACTCCAAAAATGGAGGCTTGTGGTGCAGAGCTTGCAGCGCATTTGAGGACGTTTGATGTTTTGGGTTGATTTCGTCGTGAAAGCCCGTGGTGATTTAATTTAGTCCGGTCATGTACGGAGATCATCGATAGTATCCGAAAGTCCGAAAACACGTATGATACCATGTATCAGGTACTGCGGAGACGCTGAAAGTCGGTACGTACGAACATTCCTTGAGGCATGGCGAAAGGATCGACGTCGTCACCATCGCCTACTGCTGTAATCCGTTACATATCAAGAGATATCGCGTGAACTTGACTCCCAATTAAAGTAAAGTTTTTATAATATATACGATGATGAAAGACACAAACTCCGGATTGCGGGGGGAGGCAATTTTTCGATTTCCGACCTGAACTTTTGACACGTTTGATTCGAAGCGCGTTCGTCCAGACCTTCAAGCGGAGACAGTTTTTTTTCTTTCATTTTCCACGGTACAGGACTTACAGTACGAAACAGGCTAATAAGAAATCCCGGCTGACATTTAGAGGAAACTAAGGAATTCCAGAGTCGTTGTATTGGAATTAGTGTAGAAAACGCCCTCTTTCAAATAGGAAATCCAGCCTGGGCCAACTTTCTTGTTCCTTACTATTTTAGTAGGTGTCCTTACTGTACTGGTCCGATACCAAGTATACGTGTAGACTGGAGTTCCTTCCATACCATTCAAACAGATACAGCAGCAATAGATAGGGGCAAACGTTGTTACCTGATATTTCCGATACCCCTTCTTCGATGCCGGTGCCCTTGCTGCCCTTACTCCCCTTGATGCTGTGCAGCCGGACCTGGTCGCCGGCGCTCAGGCGGTGCGCCGGCAGCGGTCGACCCTTCGGATCGCCGACCGTCACGCAAGCCCTTCCGTACAGTCCCGTTGACAGTCCCGTGACAGTCAGCGGCACCAGGCTTATGCCGCGCTCCATGCATTCCTGCACACAGCAACGTCAGCAGCAGCAGCAACAGCAGCAACAGCAACAGCAGCAACAGCAGTAGCAGCAGCAGCAGCACGAGCGATCATGTACTGGATTTGGGGAGCCTCAATCTATCTATCAGCGAGCGGGAGAGGAAGACGAGGTGGCACGATCGCTCGCTCTGCGTTAGGATTTGCTCCACAAGTGCCGCAGATCGCAGATCGAATGTATTCGTCAGTGACCCATGCTTGAAAGGAGCCTACCGCACGGACACCTGCGCCTCGGCCCTCGGCCTGTCCGCAAAAGGCAACGATCGAGAGGGAAAACCCGAAAGCATTGCGTTGAGTCTGACTGCAGCACACCCACGCTGCAAACTAGCATCATCACCGCAGGACAACAGTCACCTGAGCCGAGAGCTGAGCGATGGTGTCGGCGACCTGAGATTTTTCCTCGTCTCTTTCAAGCTTCAGGAGCTCTCGTTGTGTCCGAACCCATTCGCTTATGGACTTAGGAACTCTCGCTGAGATTTTCCCGTCCACATTATCGCCCATCGTGTCCAGCACCAGACCTGGAACAAACAACAAGCTGGGCTATGGCGGTAGCGGCGGTGGCGCACGGGGCGCGCGGAGACACTCGAGCATTTAGTGAGCAAATTCAACCCCGCTGAAACATCCAATTCCAAGGTGATGGAACTCCATTGGCCGTTATTTGATATTTTGATCCATGATTTTGTTTTAAAATTCGAAGTACTCTACTGCTGCTGTGTCATCTCCCCCTCTGTCTATCTATCTGCTCCGCTCTGCCTCTCTTCGGACCAGACGCGAAAAAGCGCAGCTTGATAAGATGGCGAGGCTCACGTGGATAGGCACAGCCATCCTCATGGTCTCCACGGCTGCAATGTCTGGGGAGAAAACGCGGCGCTACCGCAACGAGATTGTCCATTCTCAAGACCATCTTGTGATGGAAAAGGTGAGAAACGCAGCAATCAGCAACATACCAACAGGCTTTGCTTTGTCGTATCGCGCTGTGCTGCTGCTGCTGCTGCTGCTGCTGCTGCTGCTGCTGCTCTTCGATCGTGCTTTGGCTGGAAGGGGTACCAGCAGAGGTGTGGATAGGTTGAGCTGAGCCCAACGACGGGGTGGCCGCTGCTGTAGTATGGTGGGCTATAGTAATTGTAGGCGAAGAAACGTCCCGCAGCCCGCCGACCGCCGACACAAAGTCGACTGCGAGTACTTGTACAGCCAGCTCGCTCGACTGCTCGACTGCTCGACCGCTCGACAGCTATCTGGTACGTAGCTGTACGTACATACCTGGTCATAGAACTGAACCTGGTATGCATTAATTGAGTACGTAAGCGATCGGGTGCTCTTATTGCCGAGCGTAGCTGAAAAACGTTAACGTACCAACTTGCGTCGGTGGGTGGTCGGTTGCTTGGTGGCGTTTTACACAACTGGTTGAACTTCTCAAAGCGTGCCGGTTTTCCGTATTTTGGTATTTTTTTGTCTTTTTAGCTCTTTTTTGCTCTCTTTTCCCCTTTTCTTGTGACCGAAAAACGAGAAAAGAACAAGCAAAATCCATACCAGGTACCGTACCTGGTATATATAGTCGTACTGTACATACCTGCACATGTTTATGAGTACCAGGTATATACTACGTACGAAACGTTGACAAAGCATACAAGTACGGGTATAGTAGGTACTCGTACAAGGTACAAGTGGGTTTAACGCACGGCGAGTATCGTATCAGGGCATTAATTAGGTGTTGAGCTGTAGCGCTGTTGCAACATTTGGCCAAAATAACCGTTTTCCGCAACAGTCGCCGCGAGGCTGGTTGCGCGCAGCGCAACACGCGTTTTTGAGCGCGCAACATTTTTCGCCGCAGGCGAAATTTTTTGTTGCGCGTTTATTTCTCGCCGGAGGCGATACATTTTTTTGGGGGTCTTTTTTCTTAATAATGAGTCGTAAATTGAACATATTTTAGGTCCCTTAACCTATTCGCCATAGTCGAAAACAAAAATTAGGCACCTTTTGCTATTCGCCCTATTAATAGGCTCTTATTTTTTCTCAGGTATTTTTTTCTATTCGCCGTACGACGTAGCCAAAAATAAATTGAAAGGCTTTGCTTAGTTTTGAGGCGTATATTCGCGCATAGATCGCATTTTTTTTGCCTCCGGCGGCTCTCCGGGAGCCCCTGCGGGGGGTTGCGCGCCTGCGGCGCGCAACACGCGACGCAAGGTGTGTTGCGCTGGTATATCATTGCCTACCACATTTTGCACTTGGAAACATACCAGTACCACTATGTCCGGAAATGTAACAACCGTTTCGGTATTGGTATTAAATACCAAACTGTCCTTATATTTCCGGACAGAACGGTATTCTATAACCAGGTACGGGCACCAAGTACATACATATGATATGATCCCGTATTATGCTTACAACTGCTGTTCGCCCTGAGTCTGTTTGATGGAGATGGGGACATCGGTCTCAAAGCCCGCAGCTATAATACAGCAGTAGTTGTGGTTGTCAGACGGCGATGCGTGTTGGCAAGATGTTCGATGCTGCGACGCTTCCTTTCGGTTCGTGTTTTTGAGAGAGAGGCAGAGGGAAACCAGACGGACAGTTTAGTACTTTTAGACAGACAGACAGACCGACAGACAGACAGACAAACAGACAGACAGACAGACTGCCAGACTGAGACAGGAGATGCAGCAGGCATACAGAGACAGAGCGACAGACGATGCCACTGACTATCATATGACTCAGACACTGACTATGACTCAGACACTGATACAGGCATGGGCACAAGACAAAAATATAGAAGATAGTATAGCTGTCGCTAGGAACTCGCGCAGCAGGATATTAGTAACTGTCGTCAACTTGTGTGCAATGGTGGGGAAAAGTACAGGAAAAAACGTCGACGACGTGCCCCGAGAACCCCCGCTGCCCTCCCTTAAGGCGGTACACGCGCATGATGGCGCAGCCTATGGCTAGCTATGAGGATCTGCTCCACTTGCGTGAGGACGGTAGGAAAAAAAAAAAAGTCGTCTACTATGGAAGTACAGAAAAATTGGAGGTAATCACAAATTGTACGTGTAGAGTAACAGGTGGCACCGCATTTTCTCAACACAAGGGTCAGGGGTTCGATACCCGTGTATCAGTCCGAACTTCGTTTTAGGGCCCATCTTAACGAAGACAGCAGAAAATTCAATTTGGAAAATAAAATCCTATTTGGATGTGATTTCGCAAAAAAAACTGGTTTGCATCCTATGGGGAAACAGTGAATTGCTCGTTAAAATATTTCTGAAATAAAAAAAACGCAGCATGCGTCACAGCCTGGGGTGAAAAAAATCGACGAGAGGAGACGAGAGGGAAGGCATGCGTCGGCGCGTGCGCGCCGCCGCCAGCATACTTTTGCTTTCGGCGGCCCAGGCTAGGAAGCTATCGCTCTCAGGGTTTCCTGGGCGGGCGTAGGGATMCCCTGGAACGCCACGGGAGAGACAGGGACGGCGATGGTGCTATCAAAGTTTTGAACGTATCCTGCTGTTTTTGCGTCGATCGCTCGGTTTTTGGTCGGGTTGGCACATCGAGCTGGGTGAAAAGTTGGGATTGCGACTGCCATGATTGCTTTTGAGGCGCCACCGCCGGGGTACGATGTTCTATGGTCTGTAAGCGTGGGCGCGGCTGTTGTCCCGGTGGCCTCGCGTCGTGGTTCGCGCGTTGTCGCCTCGGTCGTGGTCATCGATGCGGCCAAGAAATGACCAGATTGTACCGGGGGCATTTGCCCACCGTGGACATCCCGGTCCAAGTCGTGCCAACTCCTCAATTTGATTTGAATTCTACCCAAAAGAAGGTCCTGGGACCTTCTTGGTTTTTTCGTCCAATTCAAATTGATTATACCCCAAGATCCTAATCTTTGATGCTGGTGCGTGTGTTGACCAATGAAAAGCGAATTTGAATTTTATTTTTTCCAAATTGAATTTATTTTATATTCGTTAATATGGGCCCTTATGTAGGGAAAAAAAAACGTACGTATAGTAGACAGATAAAATTATGAGAAACTTATGAAGAATGCAAGAAAAAAAAAGTAGTACTCGAAGACAAAATAAATTCTGAGAATTTGATGAAAAGTGCACACAAAATCAATAGTTTATTCAAGTAAGAAAACGGCCATATGGCCATTTTGCCAGGGGTCCCTATCACGAGAGCCTTGGTCAAAATTAGAAACTCGCATTCGCTCGTAATAAGGGGAAAGAGGGGGGCACGGGTATACGTAGAGAGGAAAAGAGAACAGATACGACGAAGATCCTATTAATAAGATTCAGAGACAGAGTGGCAGAGATAGGTATAAGACAACACAGACCTATGGGCTATATACGTACCTGGCATGACGGTGGTACCGTCATAGATACGAGCAACAGGGACACGGTGTGTGAGAGACAGACGTAGGGATGGAAAGGGAGACAGAGAGGGGGAGAGATAGAGAGATTGAGAAAGTAACGACACAGGAAGAAAGAGGCAGAGACAAATAGATAGACACAGGGACAACGAGGAAGAGTAAAGGCAACATACTTCGACACGGAGATAGAGCAGAAAGTACGAGTAGTGCTATACCTGGTATATGATATTGACATCAACAGAGAGACACAGGTATTCATATTAACGGTGACGTTTTTGTCTTTCTATCGAACACTGTTTTGCTGATTGTGTTTTTTTATTCTGTCACTTCGTACATCTCAGTTCCACTCGTTGAAGCTCTCTACTCGTTTCGCTCAAAAACCCGGTGGACAAGAACCGTGGTCACAGGTGTCCATGAGCCCCCCACCCCCCCCGCCCGGTGCAAGCCTTCCACGTTTATCGCGTACATATATTGGATCCAGCATTCCCACAGCTCTTCGACTTTCGTTGATTTTTTCCCACTGACGCTCTTCTCGCGGTTTTAGCTTTCAGCGACGGGAAAATGACGCAGCAAACACGCCTCCTTGCCTTTGCAGGGATTCACACCCCGAACTTCCGCCAACATAGGCGACAGAGTAGTATGAATAATCGCGCAAAGTACTGGCGTGCAAAGCGACAAACTGCGGGAACGCTGGACCCGATGTTTGATAAACGAAAGGCGTTTTCGTGGGTGGGGAAAGGAAAACTCATGTAACCACCCCGGCTTGTCCAGAAATTCGCCGGATGCAAATGCTTTTGCGAGTTTAGTTGAAAAGTGTACCAGGTAGTGATATCCACATACATACCTGGTATATATATATGCCAGGTGTACGAAGCGTACAAATCGCGGCTGATTACGAAGAAGTGGTATGTACGTTGTGCTTTACTTCTCAGTGCCAGCACAGAGCTCTAGTCTATAGGCACATTTGACAAACGTTGTGGGGATGAATGGCCTTGTCTCGTCCACAAATCCATTACTGCTACATTACTGCAACGTCGTTGTTAGTATTTTTGATGATCCACCACATTTAGCTACTACCACTGTAATCATAATACGCGTGATGATAATATGTTTACTCCCCCCTACCATAAGCAGCAACTACGACTCTGCTTCGCAGACACAATAATCCCCAACCGCGCCCCCCCCCCTCCCCCCTTGCTCCCCCCCCTGAATCGTCATTCAATTTTGCAAAGCCAACATCACCATCTCCATCGCCTTTACATTTCTTATTCCATCATCTGTATCATCATCATCATCCTCATCACCACTACCATCATCACCATCATCACCACCATCATCATCATCGCCTTCGCCGTCGTCGTCGTTCATTCATCATCATCATCATCATCAGGTACTCTCCCCGCTACCGCACACGTACGTGGACTCGCTGGAACTCCCGCCCATGTTTTCGTGGACCAACATCGCAGGGCAGTCTTTGGTGACCAAGAACCTTAACCAGCACATCCCCCAGTACTGTGGCTCATGGTGAGAGATATTTTTTCGCCTCCACCGCTCTCTCCTGTCTCCGATTCCGGTGGCCTCAAACGACACACACACCACAGTATATATTCAATACCAACTGCTGGGGTAAGTATACGGACCATTTGTACGTTAATATGAATACCAAGCGGTCCTTATGTTCACGCCCAGAGTTATACCACTATGAGCCAAAATATAAGGACCATTTAGACTGAATTTTAATATTTAAACGGTCCTTATATTTTGGGTCAGAGCGGTATTACATTAGTGTTCCCTCAGTCGTGCTGGTATGTGGGTGTAGCCAGCCGGAAAAACCGCACTATGTGACTGCTGCGGCAACACCCGCGCACTTACTCGGATTGAGGGAATTATTTTGGTTTAGTATGGAAATTGAAAACTGTGCCAGCCGAAAATACCGGGCGCTAACTCTCTCTGGCAACCCGGCCACTATCCACCGCAATGCAAAGGACGCACGCACCTTGACAAATGATCAGTTTCGAGGAAAACCGATCATCAGAGTGAAGTAATATTATACAAGGGGGGCTTCGCCGCGGCGGGCTGACGCCCGCCTGCGGCTACGCGCAATGCCCGTAACGGCGAGGAGTAGTCTACTGAGGTAGATTCATAGCTAAGCTTAGGGCGAACAAAGCGACTCTGTACTGCCAAGGGGTGTGCAGCAGTAGTACAGGACACCTAATGAGAAACACTCACAAACGGAGGCTAGGTTTCTTATTTACATGAGAGAAGCGGATGCGTTTTATACTAACTTCAATATAACGGCTCCCGAATTTCCTATTCCTTGTAAATATCACCCTGTGGTACTGAGGTATTCTGATACGTACGTACGTGTATATCAGCACTAAGATATAAAAATCCGTACGTGTATCAGCGGTAAGTAGTTCGTAAAATTCAGCATCGAGCATAAAAACATCATCTTGGATCTTGCATGTAGACCACGGGACAACTATAAATGCAATACGAGTACGAGTATACCTATACGTATACCGGTAATGAATTCAGAACCACTTTTTTCGAAAAAAAGCAAGTTCTCGACCATCACCGTAATTTTATTGGGAAAGTTGGAGTGTCCATCGCTCGCATACGAACAGAAACAACAAACACCAGTATTAAGAGTATCATAGAATCTTGCATGTAGACCACGGGACAACTATAAATGCAATACGAGTACGAGTGTACCTATACGTATACCGGTAATTAATTCGGAACCACTTTTTTCTAAAAAAAGCAAGTTCTCGACCATCACCGTAATTTTATTGGGAAAGTTGGAGTGTCCATCGCTCGCATATGAACAGAAACAACAAACACCAGTATTAAGAGTATCATAGTATCACACTGGTGTACCACGCACGTATGAACCCATGGTACACAGGTCTGTTTCTGCTGTGGTGCTGGTACTACTGTATCATACGTGCGTACGTACGTACGTACGTACGTGTATATCAGCAGCACAGTAGTAGTAGTACGTGGTCTTATAAAAATCCGGGTTCGTCGTCGACATAAAAAAACGAAAATTTTGATTATGCATATAGCTGCGTGTAAAAAAGAAAAGAGCGTGTGTGTTTTGTATGTGCGTTCTCCAGCACCATATTCTTGGTAAACGTTGCTGCAGCGCCTACCGCCCGCATGTTCACGCACGCGAGGCCCTGCTCGGTACTATATCCAGGCCGACGGGCACGTAAACCGATAAATTCTCCCGACACGCTCCTGAGGAGCGCATGCGGTAGATATTTTTGGGGTCTCGTAAGGTCCAAAACAGATAATCATCCCGCACGGGACTGTCAGAAAAAAAAAACGACGTGCGTTCGTATGGCGAGCCTGTGACAAATAGGCAATAAATCCTCAAACAAACGTACCCCCGTGGGCCTCGTGTAGCGCAAGGCCGAGGCCGCCCTTTGCAGAGTAAGCAGAGCAGGGATCGTCGAGCACGATGAGCGAGTTGCGTGCCGCCGGGTGGACCTTATCGCGAGATATCGCGAAAACGGCTCAAATCTACGTCTAAGGAAAGCCGAGGAGCTCTCACACGAGACCACCAACAGTATCGTACATGTATTTATATATATTTCAAACATAACATACTTCGTATAACATAATATAGAATACGTGCCAAAACTGCCGCTAGGAACGAGGAACTCGCCCAGCAGGATGTTTGTAGCTGTCGTCAACTTGTGTTGCGTTGCTTGATTTGGTGAATTTGCAGAATCGTGTACCCTGGTATAATATAATCTTACGTATGAATCTCGGTAGGCGGTCGTATATAAAACCTTGGTGGTAGAACTCGGCTTCGGCTGCCACGGGGGAGCATAAATATCAGAACCAAATATGGCTCATAAACATACGGGGATATGTGGTTTTTGGTCTTATCGTGGGTTGTGATTACTATGTAGTACTATGGCCTCCCGTAATGGCTTGAAAGGGGTCCCTACTTGTTTTGGCGAGGTGTGAATTAGACACTCGTATTTCGCCTGTACTTCTTCTGTTCCATAAGTCTGTGCAGTTATGTTTGTGCGACCCCTTAACCGTGTCCGATCGGTTTTTCGTTTTTTTTGTTGATTTCTCCGGTGTTCTTTTTAGCAAAAAACAACTTCTTCTATTTTTTTCAGCTGGTGCTTGAACCATGCGGCCGGACGGCCGAAACAAATTGAGTCGGCCCCCAAACGGCCGTATTTCGCCCCTTTCCCAGGGGAAAGAAAGTGTAAAACAAAAAAAACAAAAAAACATAAATTAGTCGTCCTCGCCGTCACTATCACTCGATGCCATCCAGGCATAAGCTTTCTCGAAAGATTCCTTATCGTATTCTACCACCCTCTCCAAGGTCCCTTCCCTTCTCATGAAAATTCTCATAAATATTCTCAAAAATGTGCCAAAATGGGTATATTTTTACTTGAATTTAGGGTTGAAGACCACCGTCGATTTACTTTTTTTTTAGTGAGCTTTGTATGCGTTAAGTCATTATAACGCACCCGACCACGGGATAAACGTCAATGTAAGAGTACCTTAACGATTAAGCGCCCATAACTGCACAGACTTATGGAACAGAGGAAGTATTATATCTACATATGTAGCAATACGTGAGCAAAACAAACTAGTCGTTGAAGTCAATGTACTTCGTATGTGCTGTATGAATACGACGTACCTGGTATGCCATTAACACAGTACTCATATTATATTAGTTATTTCGGAGGACTACGAGTACACGAATTGCAATTATTAAGGGTTGTATAGTTATGCTGCAACAAACTAGAAAAAAAAATGCCGAAACAGCGGACGAAACAGCGGACGAAACGCTTGTTTGTAATTCTGTTCATGATTTTATTTGCCATGTAAATCTGGTATTATTTACCCGGTCCGTTTTTTATGTGCCGGGCATCTGGTACTGATAGTATTTTAAGTGATAATTGTTGTTTTTCGGTATGTTTTTTTTCTTTCGTTTCGCTGTTTTTTATTTTATTTAACTCGCCCTCCTGGTCTTTTCCTTTTTTTTCTTTTTCTTTTTCACCGTCGCTAAGCTGGGCTCACGGAGCGCTGAGCAGCCTGGCCGACCGCATCAAGATTTTGCGAAGGGGGCAAGGATTGGAGATCAACCTCTCCATCCAGGTGACATAAGTGCTGAAATGGTAGGTCGTTGAAGTTGATGGTGGCTGATAATGGTTGATTAATTCTGATTTTGACCTCTGTTGATATCTTCAACAGGCAACCGATCTTGAGGGGGGACGCGGAATGGATGTCGACTTCTCCAATCGCGTGATGACTATTGACCTTTGTGGTGATGGTGGTGGTGGTTGTGGAGGGTGCGATATTGGTGATGGTTGTGGTGATTTGAACATTTTGATGGTATTGATGGTCCGTAGATGATATATTTGACGTTAATGGTCGGTGATATTGGTGATTCTCCGACGAGTGGTGATGATGGTGAATACTACTGTAGAATAAGTGGTGGTGGTGGTGGTGGTGGGGATTTCGAGGGTTGATGCTAGTTGGAGTTTTTTAGGCATGTGAACCACACTGCCATTGTTTGTGACGCGTTCTACCATGCATTAGGGGGTAGCACTTTTTTTTTCTGCCTTCCAAGGCAAATACTTATTCCCGACGGATGGGGGTTCTCAACTGAGGAGCAACCCAATAAGGCATTCGCCTTATCGTTTATTTGTACTACCGTAGGGGTCCCTCTATAGTGCCGGTATGCGCCAGCCAACAATACCGGCACTACTCCGCACACTGCCACACTGACTGGTGAATCCCACCTGGTGCAAGCGGTTCCACCGGCACTATAGCGTGCAGCCGGCACTACTCAACCGGCACTATAGAGGGACTACTACTACTGTATCGTTTTCGTTCAAGGCGTACAGTAGTCCATTGGATCGCTCAGTCTTGGGTGACTTGTGCGTGTTTTGTTTCTTCTCATAGCCAATTTTTCGGGGTGATATGTATAGCTTCTATGCTACTGAGCAAGTAAGGAGCCTCTCAACTATTTGCAGGTGCACATTTTCCGCAGCTTGCGTCATGTGGTGATTGGGGTTAGTGGTGCTGCTGTCGGTAGTTTGTTGCTTGTTTCGTCGGTGTTGGTGTAGTGGGCTCGTTGACAGTGGTGACTGCTTGTGGTGGTGTTTGGTGGTATCGGCAGTGGTGATTGTGGTGTGTGGGTGGTAGTGGTAATGGTGATGGTGTTGGCGGTAAAGGCGGTGGTAAATGAGATGAGGGGGGGGGGGGGAGGGGTGTACTCATATCGTGCACGGCCGTAGTCGTATGACCATATACCCTCGCATCCCGGGGGGAAATGACGTGGCGGTTTTAATCGTAGTGATGGTGGTGGTGGCGGTGGTGATTGTTATGATTGGTGGGGACGGTCGTGTTGATGGATGATGGGTGGTTGATTTTTGGAGTGTTGTACGTATATCGATGGGGGATTATGACGCTATTGCCTATGGTGGGGATGCTATTTTGCGATGAGTGTCTTAACATTTTATAATCGCTACAATTTGTCCTCTTGGGAACAAGCCACCATTATAGACGAGGCAATGTAGCATGCGTGTTGTGGTCGTTGTAATTGCTGCTGCTGGTGCGGTTGTTGTTGACATCGTTTATGTTTTCACATTTTCAACATTCTTACCAAAGGCCTCTCGCCCTTCCTGGTTGGTGAAAACCCAACGTGTTCCATCCCGGCATTGTAGGGATGCGAGGGTCTATGGGCATACGACCACGGCCATGCACGACATGCGTACACCCCCCTCCCCCCCTCTCTCCTGCCATACAAATATGTAGCGCTTCCGATTTACCTCTTCCCCGCTACTTGAAACACGAAGTGACATTGACGACTGAACTTTGCACCCCCCCCCCCTCCCCACCTTATAAATGTAGGTGATCCTTAACTGCGCTACGGAGGTTGCGGGGTCATGCCATGGCGGTACTCACACGGGGACGTACGAGTACGCCTCCAACAACCCTGTCCCGTTCGACACCTGCCAGCAGTACCAGGCTTCGGACAACACTTGCGACGACATCGGGAAGTGCAAGACTTGCTGGGTAAGGTTTTAATGAATGCATCCCCCGTTCCCCAACCAATCACGCCCTCTTATCTGAAGATTCAGCAGTGCCGCTCCACAAACCCCAGATTTCCTTCATTTATTCTTCCCATGCATTAAGGATGTTATACAAGGTTTTCCCGTCGGGATGGGGCTGTCTTGGATTCTTGGGTGTGTCGCAAGTTGAAAAGGGGGAGCATCATCATCAGGCGTTCCTATATGCTCCGAATACTGCTGTATGCTGCTGTGTGGAAGGATGAGGTTCGACGGCGTGTTGTTTGATTCCTATATTATTTTAATGTTTTGTGCGTGGAAACAAATGTGATCACGAGTGGGCGCATGTATATGTACCTCCTGGCTGGTGAACACTGCACACACACCGTGGCTGTCACAAAAGGCCAGAGTTTTCAAAGCGCGCTGGTGCTGACGTACTGCTGTTATACCGCCGCTGCTGTTGTAGTTGTAGTGTGTACCGTGGCTGCACGGTTGCTTTTTGAAACCCCTCGAGAAAAATGTGGGTTTTACCAAATACCACCACCACTACCGTCAACACCAACACGACAACCACCACCACCACTACCACCGTCACCACCACCATAAAACCACCACCACCAACTACCATCACCATGACAAAATCGTCGACCACCCACCACCACCGTCATCACCATCTAAACTTTCGTCACCGTTCCACCGTCAACAATCGTGCAGTCGTTCGACACCCCCTGCGAGGCTGTCGAAAGCTACCCTAACGCTACCGTGGCGGAGTACGGCGTGGTGTCGGGGGAAGCCGACATGATGGCCGAAATTTTCGCTCGCGGTCCTATCGCCTGCGAAATCGACGCGGAGCCACTCCACACGTACACGGTGAGTCGAGAGTCGTTCAACAGTTTCCGAGACAAACAAGCTACTTTAGAACTATATAGAGTGTTTGTTGTTGATACTGAGGCGGTTTTTGCGTGGATCGGGGGGGGGGGGGGGTTCCTTCCACCGTCAACAATCGTGCAGTCGTTCGACACCCCCTGCGAGGCTGTCGAAAGCTACCCTAACGCTACCGTGGCGGAGTACGGCGTGGTGTCGGGGGAAGCCGGCATGATGGCCGAGATTTTCGCGCAAGTCCCGATAGCCTGCGAAACCGACGCGGGACCACTCCATGAGCACACTGTAAGTCAGTCGTTTGCCATTTTGTTTTGGCCGATTTGGAAAACGCATCCATCTTTTGATAAAAAAAGACTTGGAATTGGAGTCCAGGAGGGGGGTGTACTCATGTCATGCATGGCCGTATTGGGGGTTGATCAAAACCGCAGGCGGAAAAGGGCTTGGGAAGGGTGGGGGGGGGGGGAAGCGAGTGCCTCAACAAACCGCAAAGCCCTTCGTTTGATTTTGAATTAAGCGTTACCCGTTTCTCGCTCTTCCGTGCTTGTTTTCAAAAGCTCATTAAGGGGGACGAGTGGAGGGAGAGGGGGGAGAAGCCATCTAACTGGATGCATATAAATATGAACGAAACCTTTCCTACCCCCCCCTCGACTACGACCGTGCACGATATGAGTCCCCCCCCCCCCCCGCGCCCCCCTCTCCTGCCTCCTGTCTGTCCTCTAAGGATGGTCGTGAGTTAAAGTCGGTAAAAAAGTTGTTCATAGTTTTTTCTGTTGTAGATGCGATCCAGTCCCGGACAAATATTTTATTTTTGTTTTTTATCATTGCTCTTTTGGACCTCCTCCCAGCTTTTCCTCTATTTTTTCTCGCGCCCCCCCCCCCCCATTTTCCCCCCCCCCCCCCCCTCCCTCACTTGTAACGTACGGTTTTTCTTTCACGTTGCTGCTATTGCCGCCACAACTACCAACACCAACACCGCCACCACCGCCACCGCCATCACCATTACTACCATCACCGCCACCACCACCACCTGCATCACGACCCCCACCACCACCACGAACCACTGTGGACATCGCTTGTGAAGGGTGGAGTGGTGGACATTCCAGAGGTCCCCGCTGACACAGACCACATCGTCGCCATCGCTGGGTGGGGCGAGACGAAGGAAGGCCTCAAGTGAGTCGGTTAGAGCCGATGCTGTACCCCTCGAAATATCATCGCCAGTCGTGCCGTTCCGCTCGTGCAACTATGCTACTGTAATTGGCGCGCCCAATGCACGTGCGACCGACCGTACGATCGAATGGAACACGCCTTCCTCTTCTCCTGCGGTACTCGGCGCTTACGTCGGTAGGGAGCCATTGGGTATTCCGTCGGTTCCCAATGAGTTAACAGACTTGCCCCTTCTTCGAGACGGCGAATACTTTACTATTTTATAGAATTGTTGCAAGTCATGAACCAAGGTACGTCAGCCGTGAGTTCGACTGATTGAGGGGTTGGTATGTACTCAACTTTGCAGCCGCGTAATTCGGTTGGGCGACAACTAGTTTGTTTTAACTTGGGAAGGGGGAACATTGACGAAGCACAAGTGCCGTTTACAGCAGTATCGGTCACACGATCACGAAGCAGCGCAGGCCGCTGGGTTAAGGGGGTGGGGTGACGCTTTTCGTCCCCAGAAAACTAGAATGCAAGGAGCTGATTGCACCGACAGGCGCACAGCATGGTACAGTAGGTATATGAACTGCGTGCCCGTACCCTGCTGCTGCGCGCGCCGGTCACTGCGATTACGGGGGGGGAGGCATAGCAATCATAACCCGTTATGGACCCCTAAAATCATGTACCAGGTACCCCCCTGTTTTTTGTACGCCATATTTTGGTTGTGAATATCGTACTTTTTGTATACATATGGGATACCTGGTAGAGCTGGGATCGTTGCCATCGTTGCGGCGCGCGTTTCTGAGTCATACGATGGGGAATATATTAGATCGCCACTACAAATAGTTGTTGCTGTATACTTCGTATACCGCCATGTATATGTTTTATTTAAATGTACCTGGGATTGTCGACATCGTCGCGCCCACTACTGAGGTATGCTTCGTCGTAAGGATACAGGGGGTTGTTTCCCCACTATTTGCTCGTACCTGGTAGTATACTTCCCCCTTTTTTTAGATGCTAAAAACTTTAATTTTATAACTTCACTACTACGGTAATGTGAGCGGTTCGAACCTCATCTACATGTCGCGTGCACACTGTAGTAATACCATCAACCCCCCCCCCCGCAATATATTATATATTTATGGGTTGGGTTGGCGTCGCCTGGCGACGACGCTGTAAAACATGCCTCTCACTGCGTGAGCTCGACAACCAGGGTTCCGTTTTTTTTTCTTGTTTTTTTTGGCGGTTACCCAAGGCTAGTGGTCGAGTAGATCTTTTGTGCGGGGTTGATAACCTCATATCCGCACAAGGGGAATGATCGTATCACGTAGTGTGTATATGGTAAGGCACCCAGAGGCAGATACATAGTAATACCCATTGCTGTCTCTGGAAGTGACCACACCAGATATTAAATTAACTCATTGGAGGCTGTCGTCCATATGCAAGTCCGCCTCAGAGGCGGTTCTTAGCAGGATGCAGCTCACCCTCCATGCGACTCGCCCAATACCTCACGGCGCTTCGCGCTTGGTGCAAGCAATGTCTGCCTGGTTGGTGAAAACCCAACGTGCTCCGTCCCGGCATTGTAGGGATGCGAGGGC
>MEHQ01002347.1:0-11308 GCA_008828725.1 Saccharina japonica | reverse complement strand
TTCGGGTAATAAGGCCTCCTTTTGTACGATGTGATGCATGCGAGCTTACCATTAATACAGCTGTGTAGCGTTTTCAGATACACGACACCCGCCGACGTCACGCACTGCAAGGTGTAGTTCCATGATGTACGCAAGTTGCGCCTGCCACCTTGCATCTCGCTCGCACACCCGTGACGCTGCGCACGATAATGGTTTGGGAGCCCGTTGATAGAGACAGGTTGGTTCCTGTCGGGTCAGTGGTTGCTCCACAATTGGTACCGCAGTGGTACAGCACCTAGGGAGGACAGAGTTGGGCAGATATTTGTCGCATTTCTGTTCTCATAACAATTGTCTTGTGGTTTCCTTTATTATACATATATACGTGTCTTGCGCGTATGATGTCCGTCGCGCAGTGCAGTCACCACGACAACTTTTCTAACAATGCGGTGGGAGTGTCCCAGCATCGCAGTTCATCAATATCGTAGGTATTTACAACGTGTTGTGTTTGACGAACCTGTCTTCGGTATCGATGGTTTAGGTCAAGCGCGTTCAAACAAAACATAATAATAGTCGATTCTACCGTCTCTTACAGCGGTGCATCTACAGTAACGTCTCTTCTTACGATCCGCAAGAGGCAACGTGAGTTGGTTTGTGCACATCGGGCGCGTGGAGGTAAACGTCTGGTTCGGTCAAACTCCGTCTGTGGCTTGACCGGCCTCCCTCGCCCAATATCGTGTGGGAATGTCATCCGCTCGGAAGACCATAGTAAATAGGGACCTACAGCACGTTACACACGAAAACACATACATTTATCATCACGAGTAACTCTACTGTAAAGCACGAACAGTATCCCAACAAAATTGGGTTCAGGAGCACACTCCTAGTCAGTCAGAAACACTTCGGTCCAAACATTACTACCCCTGTTGAACGATGGCACGCGCCAAAACATTCAAAGAAGCCGAAAGGAAGAGCCGATCTACAATCCGGTGGACAACGTACTCGACGAGACGCATGCTGAGATACGAGGGTGGTGCATACCATAACCCCTGGTGAAAAGAGCGTTCAGTTCGCGCAGGGGTGCGATCGCGGTGTCTTAGACCTCGTTTTTTTCCAGAGCCCGGAAAGATTGCCGATACCAAACAAGATGGTTTCGGAAATATCTGGTGGTTGCCAATACCAAACAAGGTGCTTCCGGTAAGATAGGTGTATCATTGTTAAGCCAAGTGTCTGACTTACAAAGATCCTTACCCGAGTAATCGTAGAATAGCTATATGAAGCATTCGCAGTACCGCCAGGTTTTGCCTTGTTAATTGGGTTGCAGTTCTAGCTTGGTGTCAAAAACTAGTTTAGGAGTGAGGTCAAATCCTCCCATATGTTCAGAGGGCTAACGTACTTGGTACAGAGATATTTATGTAACGGTATTTGGGAGTTCCACAGAGGAAATTTGCGTGTTTCTCTGTGGAGCACTCAATGGGTTTGTGTGATCTCTACTACCCACTATACTTGTACTTCATGTTTATTCCCATATTCTTCTGTGTACAACGGAAATATATATACATCACGAGGAGCTTCTACATATTTCGCCGACCCAGAGTATCCCACCAGTGGTCACTTGAACACCATACTCCAAATCACGAGGGGTGCCTCATAGAAACCTGAGTGCCACCTCCACTGTCGCGCGGCGTGCGTCCTGAAACAAGACACCATTATGTACGGTAGCTGCGCACGTCACGATATTAGCCGGCCCGAGAGAGTTGAGTCCATGGCGGTAGATAGGATACTTGCTGTAGATGCGAGTACAAGCGCATGGATACCCGTGGAGCAGCTCTCCTCATCGCGCCTCACGAAACCTTCCAACGATACTATGATAGAGGCAGCATTTTCGGCTGTTGTTTTTTTCGGAATGACCTATTGAAGGTTCCTTAACCCAAAATCGCACTGAATCCCATTTTTGTGCTGCAGTGTGCTTCGTTGTATAGTTAGTCCGTGGGATTGTTAATCGGGTAGCACTTTTTTTTTCTCCTCCATAATCAGATTTCGGGCGGGGCATTGAGCTCCTCAAGTGACCACCCTAAAAAATGTCCTGTATGCAGGTGCACCGTTACCGTAGCATGCGTCTTGAGTGCCAAATATTTCACGAGTGACGTCGTATTGCCGTCCGTTTCTCTAACCCCCCCCCCCCCATATATGATATATTTATAGGTTGGGTTGGCGTCGGTTGGCAACGACGCTGTAAAACACGCCACTCGCTGCGTGAGCTAGACAACCAGGGTGCCGTTTTTTTTTGTTATTTTTTTTTGGCGGTCACCAAAGCTGGCGGTCGAGTAGATCATTTGTGCGGGGTGGAGAACCTTTGTTCCGCACAAGGGGAATGGTCGTATCACGTAGTGTTAATATGGTAAGGCGTCCGCGAGGCAGTTACATAGTAAAACCCATTGCTGTCTCCGGAAGTGGCCACACCAGAAATTAAATTAACTCATTGAAGCTGTCGTCCATATGCAAGTCCGCCTCAGAGGCGGTTCTTAGCAGGATGCAGCTCACCCTCCATGCGACTCGCCCAATACCTCACGGCGTTTCGCGCTTGGTGCAAGCAATGTCTGCCTGGTTGGTGAAAACCCAACGCGCTCCGTCCCGGCATTGTAGGGATGCGAGGGTCTATGGTCATATGACTACGGCCGTGCACAACATGAGTACACCCCCCCTCCCTCCTCTCCCCGCCGCCCCAACCTTGGTTCCGTATCTTGGTATGTCCGGGAATTCACATCTCCGGCAATTACCTTCCCGTTGTCAGGACCTTGCCTACATCAACAAACCGCTCCATGGGGGGCGGTGAGTGGAAACCCCCGAGGCGGGTCTCACGGGCTTCTTCGAATAACACGTTTTGTTCAGCGGGCTCACCGCTAGCGCCATGCTCGGCGACTACCGCATCTCCGCCAGGGGCTCCGACACAACGAGCTCTTGGAAAATCACCGCGACGGTGAACGGGGTTGTGGAGTGGATTGAAGAAGGAACTATTACGGAGCTCACCGACGACGACACCACCTATACCTCCTACTCTGCCCCATACTATCCCCAGTCGGACACGTTTACGGTAACCCTGGATTCTTACGACCCCGCTGGGTGCTGAACGCATTTTCAGGCGCCTTTTCCTGCGCGCCTTAGACCGAACGACTATCGTCATCGATAATGTGTGCACTGGACTTGTAATATTAACGAACGATGGTAGGTGGCTCGACTCTTTGTCGATGCCATTCGGACGGAAGACTCTGTATCCATGCGAATCATGCCCCCGTCCGACATGCTTGGCAAACAGTACCAAAGCAGCAGGCTTTAGCCGAACACTCAACAGTCGAGTGATTATTTATGCCTTACCTTGCTTATGGGTTCTTGTGTGTTGAGGTAAGGTTTGCTAGGTCGTCGGGGTGCCATTCACGAGCACGGTAAAATAGACGTTAGGGGGGAGGGGGGCAGACATCGGGAGGTTGTTTGAGGGAAGTAGTGCGTACGATAGAGCTGTGGCACCTTCAAGAAAACATGTTAGTTGCCCGCAGGAACTACACGCCATGATACTGCAAACCCGACAACAAGTTGGTCATTTTCCAGTCCCCTTATTCATCGCACTACTAGTGATGGCATTGCGCATTCGTTCGTGATTTGTCACAATGTCTCTATTTGGGCGTGGTACGTAGAGGTCAAGTGGGATGTCTCAGAACGATGAGGCCAATCATTTAATGTGGCGTTTGTGCTAAATGTGCAGCCCGTTGCTGGACTGTGCAGTATTGGTTTGCCTTTCAGGAAGAGTGTGTGTGTGTGTGTTCTTCACATTAAACCTTCCTTTCTACCCGTCGACATCCAGCACACCCAGTGTCCGTGCCGATTCATCATCCTAAAAATGTACCAGTTATGTGGTCACAAAACTACGACACAGAGATACTACGCTCAGTGCAGTAAGCAGAGCAGACAATGCAATGCCATATACGACAGGCAAGACCTACCCTGCTAGCAATCCAGGTGCATGCAAGAGAAAAAAAGAGAAAAGAAAGAAAAAAGCGAAAAGGAAAAATAATAGAAAGTAAACATACTGAAGCAAATCAACAATCAAGCAACCAAACAAAAGCATGACAAAATAAAAAAAAAAAAAAAAAAAAAATGTCGTGCTTCTCCCAGATGAGATGCGACATCTAGTTAAAAGAAACCAAATGAAATGAAATGAACCGAAAAAAAAAACAGTGCCAACAAAGCAAGACTAAGAACGACAGGAAAAGACTGGCAGCCAGAGCACACCAAAAGTACCTTCCAGCCAGCTGAGGCAGGTTTGTGCCCTTAGTACAGGCAGGTTCTACCAGCTAGTCGGTCTGGTACTGGTACCTACTCTGTTTGCCGTCTCTTTCCTGCTTTCGTCCGCCGCGGTTTCCCTACGAACCCCCCCACCCTCTGTCTCCATTCCCTTGGGCGCCACCCATACAACGGATACGTGGCACTTCCTACTCAGTTCCGTTTCGTCCTCGTGCCTCACACGAGAGTCCAGGAAAGAGAAGAGGAACTAACAAAAACCAAAATGTATACGTACGTAGCTAAGCAGCCAAAGAAAGTCCTAGGAAAATACGGGGGGGCGGAGAGACAAAGGCAAAAGCGATCACGGCAAAAATAAAAAATAAACCAAAACAAATGGATGATGCGAGGGATTGTAGCATCGCTGTCGTGCCCGCTACAACAGGCGTTACACCAAGCAAAAGCATAACAAAAGAAAAAAAAGAAAAAAAGAGATCACCAGAAATAACCAAGGGAAACAATACCCAGTTCGCCATCCACCCAGCCAGGTAGTACTTCTTCCTCATCACAGCAGTGATAAGAACGAGAGTAACAACGAAACTAAAGAAGACGAAACGAAACGAAAACAAACAAACAAACAAACAAACAAACAAAAAAAACAACAAAAAAAAAACCCGGATGTTTCTGGCGATTCAATTCCGGGGTAGACTGTTTGTTGAATCACCCCGTACGATATTTGTTTGAGCGCCCTAGACAGTGCAGTATTGAGGGCCTCTACGCTCATTCGAACAGCGTAGAATTATGTTTCACAGAGCTTTTCAATCTGCAAGATCAGCATGTGGCCGGATTTTACAACCTGCTTGTGATATGGCCCGAAGTAAAGTAAATTCATGGTGTAGTTTATCGCCGCCTATCTAGGTGACGCAAATAATTAAACGAATAGTCTGTACAGGGAGCTTAGAGGGAGTGTGTTCCAAAAATGGAAATCATGCGTGCCCTTTGTGTCAGCGAGTAAAACGTATATACATTACAGACGTGCACAGCTGTCTATCTAAGGAGAGAAAGGGTGGGAAGGTGGGACAAGCACGAGACCAACATATGAATGGCAGGCTCCCTCAAGTGGGAGGATAGTTGGTTTCGGCTTTCATGTTGAAGTAAGAAGATCAGCAACGATTGCGGAAAAAGCTGTCCAGAACACGTGTGTGAACGTAGGAAATACAAATTGAAATCCAGGAGGGTTAAGAGGAAGACGTAAACGAGAGAGGGAACGCGATATATTCATGACAGGGTGTTCGAGACAGTCGGATGACGCGTTGGTGAGCTCGGGACATGCGAAGGGAGGTGCAGAATTGGCAGCAAGCGGTTGACTGTCACACTCCCTTGCGGCAGTGGAGAATAAATAAAGGTATCATCTACATATTAACGACGAGGGCATCGACGGGGGTGGCACCTTTAGAAAAAACACATATGATAAGGACAGGGCTCTTGGTCTGAAACACTCCTCCGGCTTCCAAAGATTTGCCCTCGTAAATATGCCACACGTGTGTACGTGTCCGCTTGCACTCCGAACCAATGTCGCCATTGTTTCCCATTGTCGCCCCGGTAGACTAGTGGTCAGCTTCAAAGGCTGCTATAGCATTGGTGCCCAAGTTCGAATGCCACCGTGGTGAGATCTTTATTCTTCTTGAAAAAATAGAAAGGAACTAATTGCTGAGAGCGCCTTCGTGGCGTGGGTTGGCGGTATCCGACGCAAGTCGACGAGGGAACAAAGTGCTGAAATCTTCTTGCGATAAAAATGCAAGGCACGTACCGTAGTTGGGAGGGGGGATAAGAGCCTACTTAGTGAGCCCGGATCTGAGTTACGATTAAAGACGGAGAGAGAAAAGAAGGGCGTAGATAATAAATGGGAAGGACAAAACAAAAGACAAAAACAAAAAACAATGTTTGGATCCTTGATCCACTTGGATCCTTGATCCACCTCGCCCTACGACGGTGCTAAGATCTTCTTCACTGGTGCCTTAGGATGTATCAGCTCGGTGAGCGCCGCCTGTTCGTGGCTGAAGTTGTTGCGGTATCTTGTGTCTTTCTCGATGTCGATACGTTATCGTTGTTTCCCGGTCTTGTTGAGAGGCACCAAACTCCTTAGCTTCTGAATACTTTTGACGAGGCTATGTCGACGTGGATATGAGACATGTGTGCGATTTGATTGCGTTTGGATTGGGTGTCGGTTTGGATTCAAACACTCTGAGCACTCATACGAGATTTGTCAAAATAACACCTCTCGCCAAGGTTAAGTCGGATTAGCGCCGCTTCTATGGTGGACTACGGACGAGCACACCTTGACGGCCCCAACTAGCCGTTACACATCCATTTGGATGGTACCGTGATCTGGCGTCGCCTTTTTTATTCCGGTATTTTTTCCTGCTGCATTGTCGAGCTAACCCTTACGTACGGCGTTTTCGTTACCCTGGTATCGTCTTCATGTATGTGTAGAGGATGACGAGACTTAACAGAAACAATACCTTCTGCGATCACAAGCCTACCTCTGAATATTCGGCTTCCTGCTGCCGACTCGTCTTGACGCACTGGTTATCCTTCTATTTGTTTTTCACCTTTATGGACCATCCCCCGCTCATCTGCTTACTACAATATGATTACGGTAAGGACACAAAATATCCCTAGCCAGGTCAGGCTTATTGAACAGGTACTCGTTGGTACTCACGTGTGCTGTTTGCTTAGGAGCTTTACGAAGAGCAGTTTTGTTCCTTTTCCCACGATGAAGACTGGAATTGGCAAGAGTACTTGGTTGCCATGAGAACCTGGGCACCCCTGTTTCCTATCTAAAATACGCCTTCCAAGCACTACAAATTCGAATGATATACCTGTTACCAGGTATTTACCGATGTTTCCACATCATTCCAGCAGAACCATAACACTAGCCCACTCTGATGAGCCGTATATGCAGAAATATGTTAAATTCGTGGAAACCCCGATTCCACGAACAAAACACATGCGTCGCAGATGCGGCCCCTCAAAACCCACTTCCACGCCTCTGAACGGCAAGGCTACGAAGCCGAGCAAGCAATGTCAAGATACAGAAAGGTTGAAACCGAAAGTCGCGCATGCAGCTCTTGTGTCCTTGTCCATAAACTGCCCCCCAGCTCGAGAGCGGAGGGGTCCGTAGGACGGATAAGACGGGGGAGCTAAATATGAAACAAACTTCCTTGAAACCCGGCCAATAACATTCACAAAGCGTGCCCTGTGCCACAAGTGAGTGGCTCGATTACCCAGACCAGCCCCGGAATTGAGCAAGGGGTGCCGGCAGGACGAAATACGCGGGCACCACTCCCAAATCCGCCCCAGAAAAACGCAGAAAGAGGTAGGGGATACTGCAAAGAAACACCGCCCGACCCGAAAACTCGGAAAATGTCCTAAGCACAAAAATACAAGGAAACCCCGCCCCGATCCCCTGAAACAAAACAAGAAATCAATCGAGCGCAGCAGCGATGCGAAAATTCAGCAATCCACGGCTGCGCCTCGTGATTATTCTACGTTACGTTAGACTCCCGCTAGCTAAGTGTACTTGTAGGCACCAAGAACCGTGTACAGCTCCTGTTGAAGTCATGAAGCGCCGGAGAAAGTGGGAGCTTGATCGATCCCGGTTCATCCCAAAATAGAACGAAATATACCCTGTCCGTCGTTGTAGTTACGCTGGTGTTCCCAAGCCACCACGGACCGTCCTCATCCTTGTACCAGAAGTGGACCCTGTTGGGAAGCACGGTGATGCTGTATCTGCGAGGCCATTCGGAGTGCGGCACGCAGCCATGGCCGGGGGCCAGGACACGTTCGCTGTTACTCCGAGAAAGCTCCCGTTGCGCAGGGCCAACTCATACCCGACGGTACAGGTGGTTAGGTTGGCGGTGCAGGTTCGGGGTGCCGGCCAAGTAGCGCAACGTTTACGGCGGGAGTACCGAAAGTCAATTTCCCGTTCCCAGGACGGACGAGACAATCCTGAGCAGTGCGTCCCGTACATCACCGCGATGACACCACCTCGGCCCCGAACCGACTTGTGTCTGGTAATTGGCTCCACCTCGAAACGTTGAAGAGGAGTGGGAACGTCGTCCTCGGTGACGTGGTAAGGGGGGGGGTTGTTTGAGAAGTTATTGAGCACGTATTGCGTCAAACCCGCTGGAAAATACGTCGGCATGTCGCCGTGGTCGTGGGGATTGGCGCACGGCTTGCAGCGCTGTACCGTTACGCGTCTGCGAGCATTAGCGCCGCGCATGCCGGAAGGCACATCCAAATTTAGGAGCTTAGCCCCAAGAGGGGATCTGTTCGTGGTGTCCGCGGAGGAGAAGGGGTCAACTTCAAGGACCTTGTAGGGGGCCGTCCAGTTGAGCGACAGCTTGGTCTTGAGGACCTTGGCGTCCGTCTCAGTCATAGTACCTTAACGAATGGTGGCTGCCGTAATGTACACCCACGCCCAGCCGCCAACAAAGAATTTGGGCACCGGACGCAGGGCGTCGGAGAGGGCGAAGCTGCGCCGGTTAACGCGAGCCACTATGAGGGCGTGATGTTCGCGAATGATACCATACGCGCGCTGCTGGCGGTCCGTCGCCAAGTTGCAGTATGCGAGGTGGTCGCGGATCAAACTTTGGTGGCCGGCGACTCCAGTGCGCTACTCAACTGTTGTACGCTAGTACGACGTGGGAGAGCTGTTCATTCCAGTGGCGCTGGAGCGCGTTGGCGACCATCGCCAATATCTGGGCCATCGTGTGCTTTACACGTTCCACCCCCCCGTTGCCGTTAGGGCAGTAGGAGCTCGTGGCAATTTTCCGAACCCCGAGAAGCTATTAGATGGCTTGCGAGGGCTTTGAGAAAAACCTGGAGGCCGTTGTCCGAGAGTATGCTGCGGGGGCATCCCTAGAGGGCAATATACTTGTCGATGATAATGTTAGCCGTGCCCTCAGCGGTAAATTCGGCCGTGGTGACAGCGAACATGTCAGCGCGGCGACTGAAGCGGTCAGTGAAGAGCAAGATATAGGTGTTGTCTCGGGGCGTGGTCGGGTAAGGGCCGAAGTAATCAACGCTGACAGCGATGCCGGGCGCTTCAGGTAGGGGCATCGATATGGCGGGCCACCGAACCGTCAGCCGCGAGGTTATTGGCGCTTGGAAGTTCAAGCAATGGCCTATCCACCCCCTGGTGCAAATGTTTACACCGATCCACGAGTAGAAACGTTCGAGTATGCGCAGAGTGCACGCGGTCCCCTGGTGGCAGGAAGCTGTGGAATGCCAAGCCTGCATGACCCAGGGACGCATAAGCAGAGACACGTAAATGCGAAGGGGCTCGTCGTTCAACAAACTGGCCGTTCGGGCCACCGAGCGCGTAGAATCAGGCGCTAAGGGTGGGGACGGCCGTCGGACCAGTAGGACGAGTCAGTCTTCGGTGATGAGAAGTTGTCCTTTGCCAGCCAGCTCCTGAACCTCCGAAAAGGAAGCGCGCTGGTGTAAGGGAAAACACAACGAAATGTCGGCTGGCAAAGCCTCTGGACGGCCGATAAGTTTGTAGCGTATGGCGGGGTTGCACGCGGGCTCGGCCTGTTGCTCCCGCGCCCAGTCGGCGTGCGAGTAGCGCGCTGCGGAATCACCGAACGGTAGTTTTGCAGCTGCACCGAGGGCATCCAAGTCGGTCTCGGTGACGGACGGTATGCCAGCGGGCGTCGGAATTCGTAAAAGAGGAGTCCCCTCTGGCTCGGTGCAGTCGCGGTCGGACGGAAAGGGTACCGCCGGGACAGGCGAGGCGGTCGGAGCGGGAGCCATATGAACGGTCGAAGGTGGTCGCGGCCGAGGGACACGCGGCGGGGGGGGGAAGTAGCCGGACATATGGCCGAGGGGCCCCGCCGCACCCAAAACCATAGTCCACAGCAGGCGATGTAGTGCCAGTGGCAGCAGCTGTTCGTCGACGCATTCTGGTGGAATCTGGTGGAAATGCGGCCCGAGGCCGAAAACTCCGTGAGAGGCGCCGGTTTGGCGGGCGGCGGAGGGGTGGAGGTGGCAAGATCTCTGAGTGCGGCGGAATATTGTCCACGTGAAGTGCTCGTGGGGGGCGGAACATGCTGGGCGATAGTTGCCGCAGAAGCGGGGGCTTCTGCAGAGCCCGTTCCATCCTCTGACGGTACGGCTAAAACCGAAGAGAAAGCGGTGTGGGCGCAGGTAAAAAATCCCCACGGGCCGGACGGCGATCGCTGTTGATTCCGTCAATAAGTCCGCCATCGCCCCTGTCATCAGAATGCTCAGCAGGTTCGGAGCTGTGCTGCCCATTGTCCTTCGACGAGGTTCACTGCTGTTCGCTGTGCTGTTGTGGTCTGTGATGCTGGCGATGACCACTGCTGTGCTCTGCGCTACCGCTGTGCTGACATATAGGGGTTTCCATGCATACACTGGGGCATTATACGGGACAGGGAATAGGGACGAACTCATCGACTGGAAATAACCGAGCAGGCTATGTCCGGTCGGTTAATTTTCAATAACCGAAGAACCGGTTTTTAAATGGCTGGTATCGGTTACCGAAAGCCGGCCAAATATATCGGTTAAAGAACCGAAGATCGGTCTCGGTGCCCAGCACCGACTGTGGAGCTACACATCGTCAACTGCTGATCACAAATGCCAACCATGGAGAAAAGTAAACCAACGCCCGGTCAAAAAGATCTGCCATCATGGATGGTCTTCATATGGTTCACGGTCAGGAATATAAATTCAGAACGCTACCAGGGAGTGAAGGTCCCTCTGGGAGAACGACCCTACTCCCACACTATTCCCCATGAGATCAGTCCTTGAGAGATACGAGGGAGGTTTTGTGGGTGCACCACCTCCGTGCAGTATTTAAAATGGAAAAATGCGCGTGAGGGCCTCGGCCAACCGGACCAGAACCTCAAACCGGCCGACATCATCTGCGGAAGGGGCTGTCATACTAGCTTCGTGCGTGGAAGCGTGAAAATCCTCTTAGTAGTAACCCGGTCGAACGAACGTGATGATAGTCGATGTCGATGCTGTCGGG
>MEHQ01001381.1:5246-33893 GCA_008828725.1 Saccharina japonica | reverse complement strand
ACGCACACCCATCAACTACTTGCCGGTCACTAAAAAAAAGGTTTCTGTGCTGACACAAATCGTTAAAAAACAAAAACGATCCAATCTCAATCACGATTATTGTAGGAACACAGCAAAAAGAGAAGAACCGCCAACGCAGTAGCTTAATGCAGTTAGGAGTTTGACCACTTGAAGGCGTCTGTCACGCTCCTCATTCCACCGTTCTTGTATAAGGACTACTACAGTAGTAACCATCTGAGAACGGTACTATTGCGTCGTGTATGGTGCTCTGCTGTATACTGATTTCACTCTTCTGTTGTTGTAGTTGTTATTGTGGGTGTGTGGATTGGTTGGTGCGTGTATGTGTCGATCGGTTGGTGCGTACGTACGTCGTTCGGTGGGTGCGTCGGTGGTTGTGTAGGTGAGTGTGGGTGAGTGGATGTCGGTAAGTACGTGAGAGTGGACGGGTGTGGGTGGGTGGGTGTCGGTGTGGGTCGGCTGGTACGTGGTTTCTGCCACGTACCAGCCGACCCACACCGACACCCACCCATTCGTGTGTGGATCGTGACCCAGTTCCTATTTTGTTTTTTTTATTAGGGCATTAGCCAAAAATAGTTATACCTACGCACTTTGAGCCATTCATAGGTACACTGCGTAATGTACACCGGAAACGGCTTCCTGGCCCGCCTGATATTGGGCCTGCGCTCCATTGTACCTACAAATGGCTCAAAGTGCGTCGTAGGCACACCTATTATCGGGTACTCATTTAACGTATCACCTAAGTTTTCGCTTCAACTGTACCTATAAATGGCTCGAACGAACACTTTTTGACAACTGAAATATAGACAGACGGCCACACCAGATGCCGGGGCTGTCAACCAGCCGACCGTACCTGTCAACCAGATGTGATATTTAATATACAGTATATTCAGAAGTTAGATATTTCAGCACATCGGCGGCGTTGGCAGGGACTACGCGTTTTTGCGTGTGTGACGTGTTTTGCTTAGAACAATAAACTTGTGCTTGCGTTCGTAAAACACAGACAATACGCACAGAGCGTACTGGTCTTGATAATTACTTTATTGTTACTTGACGTCTTGTGAATGCCTGCTTCTACGCCCGTCGACTTGACGAAGTGCTTATTACGGGAAAGCGTAGTCATTGTCTCTGTCCGTTTCGTTTGGTGTCACCTTGTTGATGCTGGTCCTCACACCTTCTGATTGTGTATCATGACGCGTTTTCATTGCTGCAGACACAGCAGTCTCTTCTGAACGCGACCAGGCGGTAGACTATGGGAAGCCTAAGAAAAACCTGGCTAGGCAGCAGAGTGCGCATGTGTGGAGACGGATATGACCGCCGGTCGATGGGAAAATATCGGCGAGACTAGGAGCAAAGCCTTTATGGGTGGAGGTTGGAGATGTATTTCGAAAACACAATTTCTCACGGCCGGTGCAGCTTCTTTGCCAATGTGAGTTTTGTGTAGGCCGTCTAGAATGTGCCTGTGAATTGCTGTTTTTGTACGGTTGGTAGCGCGTCAGTTATCTCAGATTTTTTTTCGACAAGCATAAACAGCTAGCTTTCACCGATGATGGATATTTGAAGCTCGGCGTCCTTTACACTTTCAATTTTTCTTCTTATTATCTACCAGGTACCAGGTATCCGGGCACTCAGATTGATGACGTGTTCGTTTTGTGTGTGCGCATCATGCCACCTCTAGTGTTACGTTCGCTCGCGCCTTCGCTCGGTTTTCTGCGGCGTTGTTCTCGGTCGCAAATCACGATCGCCCGCTCGGTAGTTTGCTGGCGGCCTTGGGCTGCTTCGTCTGCCGCGCCGTCGTCCGCTGTTGTACCGTATACAATATACACTTTCGCTCTACGTATAATTATCTGCGTGTACATTAGACAAGGTGTTGCTTTTCAAAAGGAACTTCACGATGATGCACAAGCGCAAAAACAATCTGTGCACCCAGCTGAGTGGAAATTATTGTACACCCAAGTTTTATATGGGTTTTAATGTTTATTCGTAGTGCAGCAAGAACCCCGATCCCACGACCGATATGTGGGATGACGGTGTGACGGTTCGCGTTTCGAGCTCTCGATTTACGGTTCGCGCTTCACGCCCACGGTCCCCGGCGCCCCCTGCGGAGGGTTCAATATATTTCTGCACCTTGTGGGTGAAAGCAGGGGGGAAACTGGGATCAGATCCGGGTGGGATCAGTACTTGGTGGAAGCACGCGGTGAAACACCCTGCCCCCTCTTCGCACCGTGCTCCCACCCGAACCAGATCCCACTCGGGTCTGATTCAATTTGGCACCCTGCTCCCACCCAAAAGGTGCAGAAATGTAATCAGCCATCGGTAGGAGCCGCCGCAGAACGTAAGCGCCAAGCGCGAAGCGTGAACCGGCATACCACGTATCGGTCGTAGGATTAGGGTACTGGGTGCACTACGAGTATACTGTAAATCCTACCAGGTACCCGGTATATAATAACAATCTGGGGGTACCATAATTTCCATCTAGCTGGATGCACGGATTTTTTTTCGCACAAACGCACCCTAACCTGCCGAAGGAAATTGTGTACCCCGGTGTATTGACTCGTGTGATCTTGCGTAGCGGGATGTTTGAAATCCCACTTCAGTCTCCAATATACTGGTAGACTGAACCGTATGCATGTACCCTCCAAAGTTAACGTTGTGTGTACATATATCTTTCCTACTCGCCTGTGCCCCGCCTTTTTGTCCCCGTCCATTAAAACTATATTATCTTCGAATGCTGCCGCAGACGGGGAGGACGAAGGTGGCAACAAGAGTGTACTGGACCCCCTGTCCTATAGAGCGTGGCGCTTGACATCTAGAGTGTGTGTGCATCCTTTTTCTCTAGTAGCTCATCACCATGATCATGCCCGTTTTATCGCGTTGCATGTTGCATGTGACGCCTGGTGTGTATGTTACATTTGTATATATAATGTATATTTTAAAACGTCTACCGGTGTAGTGTATCTTTACGCACACCCGTGCGGAACGCTGTACTAGCTGGTATAATACTATCTTATGATAAACATTGTTTTTCTTTGAAGTGCTATATTTTAGTATATATGTGCCATGTTTTAGTTCATCCTTTAAAGTGCCATTATGTTCGTCTCAACATATTCCTTTCGCGTGTCTTTCCCTCTCATATTTTCCCTCGTATATGTTCAGGTGACGGAGCGCACGGCGTCAAAAATGACAACAAGGGGTTTCTGCAGGCTGACTACGAGAGCGTCGCGCCCGAAACGAATATAAATAGGAACATAGCGAGAACCTGTCCGCGGGTTTATTCGGTTGCAGATAATTAAAGAGACGGGGTGATTAAGACCACGATCTGCTGTGTTGTGGGTAGTTTTAACAATTGAAAGCCCCCCCCCGCTCGCGCAATCGGGTTTCCAAGGGTTCCACGAGAAGGGGAGTTGGGAATAGGCATTTGCGGCATGTCCGATTATGGTGTCGGTCCCCCCGGGCGGTTGTAATTTGTGTGCGCACAAATACGAGCGGATGTAAGCGACGGTTAATAAGGGTATAAATTCAGATACCTTGCAAAACATCGTGCACATGGAGTATGAAGAATTTGCAGCGTGTTTGACTTTTGCAACGTGTGTGTACACATGCTGCCAACACTGTCGAGGTGCTAAACAATGGCAGTATTTTTTCCCTTACAAGCCGGGCAAGGTAACCGCCCTGGTAAGCTGAAAAGTGTGTGAATGCCCTTCTGTACGGTATATTGATGTGTATCAATGACACTGACAGGTTGCTGGACCCCCGACACTGGCAGAATGTCTCCCAATGAAAGTTCGGACGCCCTGCCGTCCTTCAAGGGTGTCACACGCTGTTCAAAGCTATGTTTTTTTTTTCGTTTTTGGGAGAGTATCAGGCACTCTGTCGGCAGTGCTGTGTTTGAGACACAATATGACACTGTATACCACATTTGAGATGTTAAACCCTGTACATTATTTGATAAAATCGGCACACTCTACACTTTGCCAGATAAAGGCAGGGTGTTACACGCTGTACACTTTTCTTTATGATTTTCAGAACATGGAACGCCCTGTCGGAATTTTGGCAGGGTGATAACCCCTGTACAGCATCCGACACCCTGCCAGAAACCTGACAGGGTGTCAAACCCTGCACAAGGTGACCACACCCTGTCAGATTTTTGGCAGGGTGTCTCACCTTGAATAATGTTATTTCCCGTCAAGAACACTGGCAGGGTGTCTACGTCAAATATTGGCAGGGTGTCCACGTCAAACCCTGTACAGCATCCGACACCCTGCCAGAAACCTAACAGGGTGTCAAACCCTGTACAGGGTGACCACACCCTGTGAGATTTTTGGCAGGGTGTCTCACCTTGTACAATGTTATTTCCCGCCAAAAACACTGGCAGGGTGTCAGGGTTAAATATTGGCAGGGTGTCCACGTCAAACACTGTACAGCATCCGACACCCTGCCAGAAAACTAACAGGGTGTCAAACCCTGTACAGCATTGGGACACCCTGTGAGATTTTCGGCAGGGTGTCTCACCTTGTACAATGTTATTTCCCGCTAAAAACACTGGAACGGTGTCAGGGTTAAATGCTGGCAGGGTGTCAGGGTCAAATGCTGGCAGGGTGTCTACGTCAAATGCTGGTAGGGTACCCAAGATGGCCACGTGTGTGTTTATACATCGTAGAACGTATTCTATGGATGACATGTGATACGTATATCATACGGATAACACGTACTTTCGGAGAGGCCAGGGGTAGAACATACGGTATGTCTGAGCCATCAAAAACATTTTGCTGTTTGTTTGTTTGTTCGTTCTCTTGTTTGTTTGTTTGTTTGTTTGTTTGAGTGCTTGATTGATCGTTTGCTTGTTTGTTCGTTCGAGCGTTTGTTCGCTCGTTTTGTTCATTTGTGTGTTAGTCTTAGTCTGTGGATGTGCATTTGTTTGTTTCTTCGTCATTCTTCCCAGTTTTAATCTGCACCTCTCTTTTAGTCGAAATTCACACCCGGGGCCAGATAGTAGACCCTCCCCCCCACCACGGCTCATGGCTTCAGGTTAATCGCGACGAAACTCCAGCCCTGTCTTCCCTCGTCGACTCGCGTCGAAGTGCATGTCGGAGTGTTGTTGTTCTCGCGTTAGTGTCGGAGCCCTTGCGGCATGGTACGGTAGAGGTGCACCATGTTCTTTATGAGGCTCCTCACGTGAGGGGCTCTATACGAATAGCACGTCGCCCGAAAACTATGGCTTTGGAGGAATGAAAGTGCTATGCATACCCGATGAACAATGCCATAGCCTAACGCTACAACGAAAAAGAGTGCAACACGAGGATGAAAGACCGAAGGGGTTTGAGCTACGGAGACCGGTCATTCAAAAAGCATTTTAGCCCAAACGTTTCCATCTCGATCGTAGCCCGCGTCAGGCCCCTGGGTCTTAGCTCTTTAGTCCGCCGTTTTTTGCTGAAAGGTTGCACAGATGCTCCGAGTATACTCGATACTCCGAGTATACTCGGGGTATCGAGTTACTCGGAGTATCGAGTATTTTTCGTACTCCGGGTACTTAAAGTATTAGAGTACTGGTGGCCTAAATACTCGGAGTACTTGGAGTATGAGCAGTACTGAAAGCCCAAATACGCCAATGTAGGGATGCTAGGTTTGACGACGTCTCATATTCCTGCGCGGAGCAGTATATGATGGCTGAAAAGGTTAACCGATCGCCTACCCGAACTAAGCCTTATAACACTCTCCCCCCCTGGACCGGCGGGATATTCAGGACAGACCGGATATACGGGTCGTCGTGTCAAAGCCAATTGGCCTCGCGGTTCCAATGTTATGGGGACCCAGAGAGTATTTTTCAGGTTCATGACATGAGGAAATTCACTTTTCTTTAAAAAGTGTTTTCATGGTGGAGGTGAGATTCGAACTCACGGCCAGCAACTCATGTTCTGCCGACGTCGCCATTTGTTAGGGATGCTAGGTATAGAAGGACAGGGTATCCCTAGCCAGGTCAGCCTATGGAACGGGTACTCGTTGGTACTCACGTGTGCTGTTTGCGTAGAGATAGAAGAAGAGCAGGTTTATTCCGTTTTCGCGTGATGAACGACTGAGAAGACGAGATGGCACAAAGCCATCGGGAACCATCCCTGGTTCCCACCTAAGATACCGCCTTCCAAGTACTACCAATACGATTCTTATACCTGATACCAGGTATTTACCAAACGTTTCCACATCATGTCAGCAGTACCATAACACCAAGTACTGGGAGTGTGAGAAGTACTTATACTCGAGAACAAGCAGTACTCGGAGTAAAAACGTCTAAATTACTCGGAGTACTCCAAGTATGGAGAGTATTGAACACCGAAATACTGCGAGTACACAAAGTACCTGGAGTATTTTTTCTCTACAATACTCTAATTCTACTTCCAGGTAATGGGTGCATTTGTGAATTTTGAAATGCTATAAACGCCAGTCACATGCTCCCAGAACCTGGGAGGAATGACGGTCGAGTCTTTAAAATGATGCAAAGATGCTGTTAACGTACGTCACACTCCGAGTATCGAGCACATTTTGTACTCCGAGTACTTAGAGTATTAGAGTACTGGCGGCCTGAATATTCGGAGTACTTAGAGTATGGGCAGTACTGAGGTCCCAAATACTTGGAGTACAAGTACAGTAGTACCCGCAGTATCGGACCCCGATTTACTCCGAGTACAAGCAGTATCGAGAGTATTCATGGCCGAAATACTGCGAGTACGAGCAGTTTCCCGGAGTATCGAACCCCGAAATACTCCGACTACACAAAGTACCTGAAGTAGTGTATCTCCACTACTCCTTACTTTACTCCAAGTACTCGGAGCATCTGTGACAGGTTGCAAGTCGTTTTTGCGAGATAGAGTATATATGTGCTCGCCGTATATATATTAGGGATTAGAAGCCCCTCCCGCCCCCTCGGCGGTAGGGCCAGATTGATGCATGTAGCACATGAAGATGATATAGGAGTTGTATCAGTAGAGGCTTGTAAATAATAGGAAATAAAAAAGGATGGACATGAGTTGTGGAGAAGGATCAGGAGACAAGAATGAATAAAGTAGAAACGGTGGAGGTTCAAACAATTCAGGCCGCGGTATGGGAAATATATATGTTTAATTTAATGTCATGATATAGATGGTCAGGGGGGGGGGGGGGGGGGGGCTGGCTGCTTACTAAGAGTGTTGTTGTTTTTATCAAACGATAGGGAGACAATTAGTTGCTTTTGCACTTCTGCATCGAGTGTGCGCGCTTGCCGAGCCGTTGATGTTCCCGCCGATGTTGCTGCACCAGTTCTGAGCGAAAGGCAGACCATACATACGAGCTTACAGCAAATAGTATATGTATACCCTCCACGCAGCCGTGTCCGCCGGTGCAGCGAAAGGCAGGCCATACGTATTCATACAACATATCAGATATGCATACTCACTCGTACAATCAGCATCCGTCGCGAGTAGCACCAGACAGATCAAAACGCACACTGCAATGGCGGACGGTCTTATCAAGTGGTGCATGCGGTAAAAACTTAACACGTACTACTGCTGTAACTACTATTAATACCACTGCTGCCGACTAAGGTATTAGAGGATGCTCGACGAGGCGTGGAGTCGCATGCTCATGGTCCTAACTACCAGATTGCCACTTATCGATGTCGACGCGACCATGCTCTCGCGGAAGCTATCGTGTGGGGGGGGTTACGAGTGCTGTTGTGTTGCGCATATTCTCGTGGTCCCAACTGCTAGATTGCTAGATATCGATGTCGACGCGACCATGCTCTCGCAGGAGCTATCGTGTGGGGGGGTGTACGATTGCTGTTGTATATGTACTTCGAATACACATACGTGGCAGTATATGACTCCTGGTACCTGGCATATATATCGTGGATGCTATCGTGTATGGGTGTATGGTGTGTTGTGTTTCGGCGTACGATGCACTGACTGATACCTGATATCTCCCGCCGATACTACTCGTACGAATCCTGTGGATATTGCCAATTTAGAATCCATAAATAGCGTGACACAACCCCTACATTGGTGAACCCGTAACATGTTATCAATTGCTGCATCGAAACGGAACTACGGTACTCGTCGTACGTACTGTACCAGAAACACAGCTTCTACGACGGGGGACTTGCGTCATCAACTCTATGATATAGCTCGACGGTGTGATACACCATCAGTATACCATCGCCAGGAACGTATACGATACGACTTGACATAGCGATTATCTACTTCCTAGAGCACCGATCCGCACACAGTGTACTCGTATATACGTCGGTCTATGGGTCTATTCGTGTCGTACATACCAGACAACACCTACGTCAAGTACTACCACGCGGCTTCGTCTCATCAGCTCTTTGGTATCGTATGTAGTTGATGTCATACAGTAAGTAGACACTGAATCGTCTCGTCAGCTCTACGTATAGTATCATACGTACGTACCTGGTAGTTGATACCATACACGACATAGACTATCTTCTCAGTTTGAAATCGATCGACAAACCCGATGAGTGCGGCATTAACTCTGAATAGATAGCGCTGGTTAGGGGCTCCGACCCGCTTTAGTGTCACAGTTCTCACACCTCGGTCGATGATATATGGAGGGCGCCGACCAGGTGTCTGATTAAAAAACATTCGGCAGCTGATGTTTTGACAACAGACGACAATAACGCTCGACCCCTCTATGATATCATACGTAGTTGATACCTACAGTTGAATCATATGTACAAGAAATAGACAATTTTTCCAGTTTGACATCGATCGACAAACCCATCGAGTGCGTCGTGAACTCTCAACGCGCTGGTTATTTTAGGGTCTCCAACCCACCCTAGTCTCACAGTTCTCACATCTCGGTCGATGGTATGTGGCAGGCGCCGGCCATGCGTCTTATACAAAATCATGTGGAAGCTGATATGTACAAAACAGACGACAACAACTTTCGATCCCTCCGATATCATACGTAGGTGATATCATGCAAGAAATACACAATACCAGGTACTTATAAGTTTGAGGTCGATCGGCCAACCCAACATTGCGTCTTGAACTCTGGACGGATCGCGCTCGTTGAGGGCTTCGACTCATCCTATTAAATAGTATCATACCTCGGTCGATGACATATGGAGGGCGTCTGGTGAAAAACCATTTGGCAGCTGATATGTTGCCAACAGAGTACTAACACTCTCAATCCCTCTATGATATCATATGTCGGTCGCCCCGGTGGTGTAACTGGTAGCCACGAAGCTTGTTGGGCCGGATGTCGAGGGTTCGATTCTCCCCATGGAGGTTATTATTCTCAAATGACACCGTCTGTCGAGAGCGCATATTATAGCGTGGGTAAGCAAAATTCGACGAGCGTTGACGAGGGAAGAAAGTGCTGAAATCTTCTCGCGATAAAAATGCAAGGCAAGAACCGTAGTGGGGAAGGAGGGAGAGGAGCCTACTTTGTGACCCCGCATCTGAGTTACGACTAGGGAGGGAGAAAGACGGAAGTGCGAAGATAATAATTGGGATGGAAACAAAAACAAAAAATGTAGTTGAAACCTGGTATCATACTGCAAGAAATACACCATGTTTCCAGTTTGACATCGATCGAAAAACCAAACGAGTGCGTCATGAACTCTAAACGGATCCCGCTGGTTAGGGCCTCAAACCTACCCTAGTATGACAGTTCTCACACCTCGGTCGATGGTATGTGACGGACGCCGACGAGGGGTCTGATAAAAAAACATCTGGCAGCTGATGTGTTGAAAGCTGACGACAAAAAAAATCCCTCCTTCTGATAGAATCTTCGACGGTTGTACGAGGGAGCTTACAAAAGGTGGTCTTCGAGAGTGTGAGATATATTAAAAACATAAAGCAAGTTGATATTAACGACAATTTTATTTTGAAGTTATTTTTCGGGCATCACGCTATCTGTGTACAACATATATATATGTATGTACTTGATCATCTACCTATTCCATATCTGTAGTGATAACACCGCGAGAGTACTAATATCGTCTGCTGGAGGTCGGTTCTCATCGAGAACGGCATTTCAGTGACGAAAGGAGTCTATCTATGTGGTAAAAGTATCTCTTATAGCGCGGGTAGACTTAATTCGACGCGAGTCGACGAAGGAAGAAAACACTGAGCTCCTGTCCCGATAAAACGGCAAGGCACACGCCAAAAGGGGGGACAAGGGAGAAGAGCATGTTCGGTGACCCGATGTCAGAAGTGCAACTATTAATAGCGAAGGAGCTGGATAGAGCACATTGGCATGGTTGTTCTTGATGCCAAGACGAGGAAACTCACGACATCACGACCGACCTTTTTTTACGATAATTGTTTATGTGCGTCGTCTTAGGTCAAAATTAACAACACTCTCAAACAAACGCATAATGCGCCCCTAGACATATAAACACAATATTCCAAACAAAGTCAAGCCGCCAAACGGTAAGGTGTTTCTTGTCGTCACAAGGAACTACCCAGCCAACAAACATTTCGCCCGAATCGTAGTAAGCATGGTGCCAGAGTGACGGCCGTCGCTCGCTCGAACCAGCTCGTCCTCTGTACATATTAGTACCAGGTACGCGACACATTGTGACCAGTCGGCATTCGGGGCGTGGAGACGCTTCAGCTGTCCGGCACATCAAATTGCTTCGACCCGCCACCCACTCAGGGTATTTGGCAGTCACTCCCAAATCCCCCTGCAGTTTACACAACAACATAATTGATAGTATACTACTGCTGCTGTAGTTACGGCTAGCAATCCCTCATGCGCAGTATCGTATTGGTCCGTACGTGCTGCGGATCTATCTAGTCGATGCGTATTAGATTTTATCATTCCAATGCAGCAATAGAACACCCGGCGTCAGCTACTTTATAGCTTTGTGGTATGAGTGCATCTCAAACAAAATCGCAGGATAGTGCACGAACCCCGCCATAGTTTATCGTCGCAGTTAACCACGTACACACGCATGCACGTTAGACGTTTGGTGCACGAAGTACACGTATACCCTTGTGTCAAGAAAAGCACCAGAATCCCGCCTCTATAGCTGGTGGCGCCGACCAGAGGGAGTGCAACCCACGAGAAAATCGGAGGTCCGGGCTCGACCACCACTCGGTCTCTAGATGGTAGTCTAGTTTGAAATCCACCATAACCACCAACTACCAAGCAGTCACCGCGGGCTTCTAGTCGCCTTCGTCACTGCAGAGTACTGAGCTTTGACTACATACGCTACTACGGTGCTGTCTCTCCTCCACATTTATCACAAAATAGGTTGTGCTTGCCTATTTATCAAGACTCCCCCTCACTAGACGTCGCAGAGAAACATCATCGATACTTAGAAACCACACGCTGGGATTATCTCCACACTTACTTGCAGCTTGTGCAGTGAACTAACGGGGCTTCTTGTTTCCTCTTTCACTGGCGAGCGCGAGCTTGTCAAGTCGTTCGAAAGCCTTTTCTCGCAGCTTAAAGATAGTGCCTCGAAATTGCGTTGCTATTTATATACGGATTTCGTGTTTCACAGTTATGTTAAGTTAGCATAGCCTCAGGGTGGAATTTCCAAGGAACACGTATTCGCGATGGTTAGCATTATTTCCGCAGACGTGATTCCATGGACGGGGACAAATTCCCTGTTGCTGTGATCAATGTGTAGCACGGCATCCTCTCTACTCAGGGCTTAGTAGCATAGAACACTACCAATGTAGACGCAGGACAGGTTGTATATGTATTAATGCGTTTCGAGGAATTCCTCGATATTACAGGTGTTGTTTTGTTTATATCTGGTATATATGTTAAGTTATCGGAAATATCAGGGTCGGTGAGTGGCAACATCGAAATACTTGTGGACACGTCACGTCACATCGAGCCTTGCCCATTGAGTGGCCACCAATATAAGGGTGTTTCTGTCTCGCATTGTTTCCATATTCCGGAAGCTGGCGATTGACACCCTGGATTAACGTTTTCTGTTCATTACCCACGTGTTATAAATGCCTCGGACTTGTGACCACAAAGCATGAATATCAATGTAATATGGAACCAATGCGAATGCTATTAATAGTTGTGCTTGAAGGCGATGGGTGAATGTGCAACTTCGATTCGAATAAAACGCTCACATGCTACGTGCCATATGATATAATAGTGGTGAGTACTCTGAAGCTCAAAATAAATGTACACATGAGGATAGTTTGACCAAACTGCCATTATCTAACTTTGACCGATCGCTACTCCATTTCTCAGGTGATGGGGTGGGATGTCAATGGGGCGATCGTCTTCAACGACGTCGTTTGCTCGGAAAATTCGGCAGACTTCGAAGGAGGCTGTCTCTATGGCGTCGGCAGGGGCCTCATCAATGATGGAACTGTTATGATAGACAACTCGGGGGACAGCGCAGGAGGTAGTATATGTGAGCGCAAACAACCTTCGATCGGGATTCCACAGAAAAGCTGCTGCTGCTGCTACGCCGGCATGGGTATTTCAACATATGTTTCGACGTTGAACTACCAGCTGCAAAACTTCCCGTAAGCGACGTTTTTTCCGTGTCGAGTACTGGTAAGTCATGCGACGAAACAGGCCATTTGAAGGGCGCAAGGAAGTGCAAAATCCAACCTCGCTGTGAGTAGATCGCGCACGTTCGCGTCTAAAACGAAGACTCGGTATGTGAATATGTCAATACCCAGAAACCTGATGACCGTACCTCGCCGCCATTGTACCTTTTATGGTCAGCGATACCTAGGTAGCCTTACCCAAGCGCGTGTACGGTTGTTACAGTAGGGCTTCCATAGACGGCGGCTTTACTTCCCGATACTATATTAAAGTACACGTTAGTATGTGATTCACCGTCAGCGGGATTGGCATAAGTTGACATGAAAATCTGACTTCAATTGTTTTTACCTTATGACTTGCAGTTGCGGATGACGGTAGCGATATCAGCGTCAGCGGTGGAAAATTCTCGCGCGGATCCAGCACAAGAGGCGGATTCCTCTTTGCTGATTTTAACACCCGAGTGACGATCACCGGAGGGCTGATAGAAGACAACGTTGCGACCACGAAAGGTGGAGCGATATATTGCAACGGGGACGATGCATCAAACATTTCGATCGAGGGAGGAACCTTCCGCAACAACAAGGCACTGGGATCGGGGGGGGCGATCGCAATGTGGGGAGCTACTACGCTGGTGACAATCACTGGAGGCACCTTCAAGGACAATGAAGCAACGTGAGCCTTCTACAGCAGCTTGCACGGACACCTTGAGTCGACATTGTGACGTAATGTGGCTTCCTCGATGTTGGTTTGGGCAGCAGAAGGCAGTGGCGTAATATCCGCGCGAAATGAATATCGCCGCTTGATGCCAAACTCCCTACTCCTCGACAGGTATTACAAGCACTGCTCATATGACTCCCCTCTCTGCCTCATCGGGGAGTTTCTCAATCCGTTGCGTTCTACGGTTGAGACGTGCCGTCGTGCAGAAACTTAATTACTATGCTTCTAAATGTCCACCACCTTATTCCAAAAACTACGGCGGGTTCGTCCTCGTAGAAGGAGAAGCGAGTCTAAATTGCACGGAGGCTACAATCAGAGGAAACCACGCCGGGGACCAGGGCGGCGGAATATACGCCCAAGACGCCGCGTCAGTGAATAGTAGCTGTGACTTGGTTGGCAACGAGTCGCCGCAAGGAGCGGCAATGTACCTGACAGGCGTGAAGAGCGCAACGTTTGAAAACCATGACATTGACAACAATATCGCCTTTGGCGGCAGAGTCGTGTTTGTGTCCGCGAGCCCCGTCGTTGCCAAAGGCGTCGTGTTCAAATCGAGTGTCGTCCTCAAGGAATTCTCCATCGAACGCGCGATACTGATGGACGGAAACACTACGCTTCACGCGGACAGATGCGTGTTCAATGGTTGGCGTGGTGACAACATTATCTTCAACACAAACTCGGCAATCAGCTCTCTCGTCCTCGACAGTTGTGACTTTAGCAGAAGCACCGCGACCATACCAGTAATATCACCTGACTCGAACGCCGAGATCCGCAACGCCGTCGTAAGTAGCCACACGTTCAACACAGGCACCACGGGCACTCCGAACGGCTCGATTGAGCTCGTGGACCGGGCTTTGGACTGCAGCGATTCCAATGTGTGCGGGGCCGGAGAGTGCATGGACACTACACTTGGAGTACTATGCGAGTGTTTTGAGGAGGGAACTTGCCTAGACGACGGGGATGAGCTCTTTCTGTACGTCAAACGATTCCCAGCTGCAGAGACCTTCGATCCAGACCCGGTGAAGTTTGAGCTTGTGATCTCAGCAGGGCAGGGAACGTCCTACACCCTATGGGATCTGGGCTTCGAGACTGACGAGCTTGACTTGGACGTGGTTCCGTCCAGTGGCGTTATTCCTCCGGACAGTAACGCCACTGTCGCAATCACCGGCACCCCTTCGAAGCAGGACGTGGGAGGGGAGCTGACGATTATGTTCACTTTGAGGTCGGTTGGTAGCGCTCCTTCGGCCTCAACTACCAGCGTGAGTCTGGAGATTCCCGCGATATTCTACCTTTGTCCAGCGAACGAGTACGCCAGTCCATTGAACGACGACGCCTATCGTGTCTCATGCGAAGCGTGTGATACAATCGAGGGTGAGGAGGGTGTGGACTGCGAGAGTGCCGGGCCGACGTTGGCTTCGCTGCCTATCCGTCCGGGCTACTGGCGGTCGAGCCAAGCGTCTTCGATCGTGTTCGAATGTTTGCTCCCGGAGGCGTGCAAGGGCGCGACGAAGGTATCGGGTTCCGATGACTACTGTGAAGCTGGTTATTTTGGTCCATGTGAGTCGATGTGTCGCTAAGAGGGTACGATCCGGCCGCCTAGCGTTTGTTTGGCCGAGGCAATGTACTCGCTGTGGTACGTTCTTCATTGTATTTGGCAACGCCTTGCGTATTGCCAGTGAATGCTGATTGTGTTTTCGTGCGCTACTGAAATGCTACGATGTCGTTCGACACCAAACGAGCGTCGTCTGGAACTATGTATCGCGCATACGAACTGATGAATGATACGACATGTTGCTGTAAGCGTTGCTCGACGTCGACCACAGGAAGCAGTTGTGCTGTGCATTTCTTGTTAACCCTGACCACCTTTCCATTGTCCACGATCTCTCGATATTGACCTTCCTTTAGACTGCGCAATTTGTATGGAAGGGTACGGGAGAGGTGTCAGCAACACTTGCCACTACTGCGACGACACCACGGCCCACGTGCACATCGCGATGGGCGCACTGTTTGCAACGTTGGCTTTTCTACTGTTCATCCCCGCAGTTGTGTACCTCATCGGGGGGCTCGGCGCCATCGACATCGTCCGACAATCCGTCGGTCGAAAGCGCTCCGTACGAAACAAGGCATCCATCGTGCCGGCACAAAGCCATTTAGAACCATTCGCCGGAGTCAACCCCTCCCACAAAACAGTTGCTCTGGTCGACCCTTTGCGGCCGGAAGATAACTATTGTGTTGGTGAGGGTGGTACGGTATGCAGCAAAGTGCCCTCGAACAATTGTTCTGAACCGCGTTCTTTTGATCGGACTGATGCCGGAAACTTCCGCGATGTTGTCGGGGCTGGAGCCGAGGTTCTGGGCGCCACTAGCAGCATACATTCTCCTAGGCACGCCGTGGTGTCTGCCGCTCGAACTGTTGGGCCTTCTGCCGTTACTGGTATTGCTGTGGACGGGCCACAAAAACACAGAGAACCAGAACTTGAATCGACCAGTGGTGGAATGTCAACGTGTTGGGGGTCTGGCGATAAGTTCAAGCGCTGCGTGTCGAGATTGCCACTGGACAAGCTAAAGATTCTGGTGGTGGTATGGCAGATTCTCGCTGCCTTCTCGAGCATCACCGGGGTAGAGTTCCCGGCTTCCTACGCAAGGTTCCTTTCTTGGGTCAGTGTTGTCAACCTCGATATAGGGAACCTTTTCTCGGCCTCGTGTATCCTGCCATCTCTAAACTTCTATGTGAGGCTGCTAGCTTCGACGCTGGCGCCATTGGTATTGGTGGCCGTGTTGGTATTGACGTACCATATGGCAAAGCGCAGGGCGGGGCTTGGGCGCGCCGGAGTGATCGCAAGGAGGGATGCGTGGTCGAGACATGTGGCGGCGGGGTTACTTCTAACGTTTTTGGTGAGCTCAACATTTGATGCTCTGCTACAGATGTCGGAGTCGCTAGGGGGGATGTTGAGGGCAGGGTAAAAACGTGGTGGCTGTAGCTTGTCCGTGGCACTCTTATCGGCATACTAGTGCTGCAGCTGGTGATAATAAGTCGACTAAGCCTACATACAGGCAACGAGCGGAGCGGGCTCCAGTCATCCGCTTCCTTTAGGTCATACTACTCTGGGGTTTGTCCGATTATGCCGCCTCAATTTAGTTGTGGCTATCTTGAACAATGCAGGACTTCAGGCGACAGATACATATGATGGTTGATTGCTGTAGTTTTATAAATCCCCAGCTGTAGCTATCCAGTACGCCGTGGCCACCCGCTTTGCATCTCGATACTTCAGTCTGGGATTGCAATTTTCCTGTCTTCCCGATAGCAGGTGTTTACATCGGTGACAACCGTGGTGTTCAAAACCTTCGCTTGCGACGATGGCGTGGGAGATGGAGAGAGTTACCTGAGGGTTGACTACAGCATTTCGTGTAAATCGAACTTGCACATGTTCTTCCAAATCTACGCGGGGCTCATGATTCTGGTGAGCAGGCGAGAGCATCTACCGAGAGGATGTGGTAATTTAGTGTCTCGTCATATATTGTCGTACAGTAGTGCAATACATGTGTCATGCGAGAAACTAAAGTGAGGGGAACGGTGGTTGTAGTTTGATAGCGTAGCGTACCGGTACAAGTTTAGCCCGTCTTCATCTATTGTTCTCCACGCAATATAACCTACTATGTTTGCCGCTCCGTAGGTGTATCCGGTTGGCATTCCCGCCCTGTACGCTGCCATCCTCTGGACGAACAGAGATTTTCTCAACCCACGCGTCCCCACCGGACCCGCTGTAGTCGATTAGGCAGCCACTGGAGCCGATCCAAGAGCAGGTGGCGGTGACCCCTCTGCATTACTCAGTACCACGCAGGAGGGCCAGGCCAAGGCCGGCGAGCCTTCGTCGGAGTTGCACGAGTTGGAGGACTTGGTGAAAGCACGGACGGAGCATCCGGATCTGGTCCCTTCCATGTTTTTGTGGAAGGATTTCGGTGAGATTTGCAACTGTATCCGGCAACTGTCAACAATTCGATGCAACCGATGCGCACGGACTAAATGGCTTGTTTTGGGGTTTCAGGGGGCTTTGGTGTCGCAGGCGAGGCTCGGGGGCCGTTTTGCCTTGAACCTGGGGGCCAATGGGTGATCTTCATAGAGCTCCGGTCGGTGCTAATCATTTTAACACAGTACAATCGTATAGCGTAAATGATCGCATATGGCTTATGGTATGCGACTTTGTTCTGTGCCCATGGGAATTCGTCGTCGGAAACCCCTTCAACTAACGTAACATCCCTGACCACCGTTGATTCGTCCGCACCTCCCGACTTGTACTACTACGAGGTTATCGAGTGCGGCCGGAGAATGATCTTGACGGGGGTGCTCATTTTCATCGCGCCTCGAACCGCCTCACAAGCAGCCGTGTCTTGCATATTTGCCTTCGGGAGTATTATGGGGTTCGAGCTTATGCGGCCTCATACGGACCCAACAAACTCGTGGCTCTACCGCCTGGTGAGCCATGACGCGTCAAATTGTGAATTTACGATATTTTATAGGGTTTTCTTGGGGATATTCTGCGGGGGCGTAAGCGTACTCGTATATTGAAACATGGTGCAATGCAAATAATACCATAGGTACAGTCAGACTACGCATCCTTGGTGGTGTTCTTCATGTACGTTAGGGCTACGCCGCATGTTGGCAGCATAGAGTGGACCTTCAAGGGCCGGAGTAGTTTACGTTATATGGTATACGATGAAAGAGATACAAAACATTTGCTACATCCGAGTTTGTCTAGGGGACGGTTGACTACTATCAGCAAAATGACGTTTCACCTTCCCTCTTCCCACTGCGCCCACCCCTTACACCATGTTTTCCAACACTTACAGGGCTGTGTGATCATTTTCTTGAGCAACTTCCTGGCGTTACTGATCAAAGTGGACGTTGGAGAAGAGGGCAACCGCGCAACGTTTGGGGGTATTTTGGTCGCGGTCAACGTCTTGCTGGTCGTCGCTGTTGTCACAAGCTCCTGGTTCACCGTGCAGCAGTCGGTGGACGACTCCCGCGGGGAAGAAGCTCCTTCACCATGACAACGACCTTATGCACAACTGAACGATACGCCGCCAACCCACGCAGTGGAAGAGCTCCGATGTCCTTGACATCTGTCTCTGTCCGACCCGTTTGGTCGCCGCCCGGCGTAGGTGCAGAGTGATGTGGTTCACGGGCATGACCCGTGGACGAATCATTGGATAGCTCTACCAGCAAGCATGCCTACGTGTAGTGATAGAGCGGGGGCATAAACACTGGCACGAACTAACGTCGTAGAAAGGAAACAATAGCAAGCGTCTGGGCGTAGAGGGGTATTGATACAAGGTTTCTCTCGCAATTGTTGTCGATCACCGTGCTTCGAAACAAAGCTGACAAAAGGAAGGTTGGCGGATGGAACAGCTGTAGTGGCGGTCGTGGGCGGCGGGTTCAGCGCGTAACTCGGGTGGGATGCTGTTGGACGGCCTGCGCAGTGTGCGTCTTTGTCTTGCGATAGTCCGTTCATTACCGTGTGCTGTGATACGTTAATAATGCCAATTTTGAATTGCCTTGGGCTGTCGTGTAGCGACTTATGTTGCTGAAAGTAAAGGAAATCGGTTTACATTGCCGGAGCTCGAACCAGAGTGCTCGTAAAGCCGGACGTTCATGGATTGCAGGCTACGTAGCTTGCGTTCAGAATTTGATTCGTGTTTGAATGTATAATATTCGCTGAAAAAAGGCGCAAAGCGTCGCTTTTAGTCGCCAGCAACGAGGGAACCTTTAACAGCAATGGCGTCTCGATGGCCCTTATCGACCCTGGGTTCTGTTCCGTAATATGTTCTCCTCGAGGACGTCTGCAGGATTCATCCAGCTAGCGGCCACTTTGTATAAACCGTTTTCACAAACGACCACAAGTCGAAGCTCATGGTGATATGCGTATGCCTCTTTTGCCCGAGGGACAAACCACGAGCCGTACGGCGAAGTATGGGGGGAATAGTGAGTGAATGGTCGGGGCAGAGGTGGTCTGGAATGCTTATCCAAGGTTCCGGGTGCATTAGTCTACGTTTCGATGTGTGTGTGGACCTCCGCATGACTAAATCAAACGACATGACTTGCTGCATGAATGTTCCATACATTCCGGTCTAGGCGTTGGTCCTCGACGGCCGGCTGTCGCAGGGCTATCGTGACAACCTACCCTACTTTTGTCAGTTTCTCTTTTGCTCATGGTTTTTCCACAAACATGTAGTTTTTAACTTGACCGGTTCCAATCCGAAGCTCGTACCATACTCGGTCATGAATCAACATGCTGTGGCTTCAATGCAGCATATACTCGGAGAGCTCTACGGTTAGCTGGGTAGGGGTTTAGGTTTACGGGTTCACAGTTACTACCATATACTTCGTATAGGTATAACGTCATGCTGTTAGACGGTTTTTAGCATTCATGCACTTGATACGTCTTTACTGTCGGCGAATGCAGATATGTGCTAGGTATTCATTATGTACTTGGTATATTCGTTTGCGTGTTGGAACCTGAAGTTAGAGAGCCATATTCTTCAAACTGAGAGATTCATAGACTTCCGTGTTGATATTTGGGCTTTAGTGACAAAGGACTACAAGGCACATCGTATGGTGGTTTTGGCGGTTTCATAGTTGTAGAGACATCAATATGCACAATATGTTCATCGATCAGAATGCCGATGCCTCAAGCGAACTCTTTTTTAGTATGTCGGGCTTACCGACTGGTACTCCGGTAGTGATTAGGCCACCCGGTTGAATGGCTCTGCACCTTAGTTCAGATTTGAATCGATTTGTTTTTGTTGGCGCAGCGTAACAAGCACTCCCATGGCGAAGCATGTCAACCCCTAACTCATACAAACTCATAACTGCATCGCAATAGAGTGGTCACTTGGCCGAGTGACTACAATCGGAATATGGATGTATTACTTTTTATGGCCGTGTCGTATAGGTTCGTGAATGTGTCGAACGGGGGAGGGGTTTTGATGTGTACCCGAAGTCGGAAAACAATATTGGCAAATATCTGAAATTGAGAGTAAAACAATTACATTTCATTGTGTTGCCTTGAAAAATTTGCCGTTTTCAATTCCGATGATTGCGTCGCCGGTTGTGTGAACCCCCCCGTACTTGTTCGGTGCTTGTACTGCTGTAACAAAATCACAACGTACGAGTCTTCGTACAAAAATGACCCCAATAAAGTTTCGTGCATCAGGACGGGAAACGTAGGCAGACTGTGTTGCTTTTAGGCGCAACTTGTGCGCGACCTAGGGAAAAGGAGTGCACGGGATATTTCGCGTGGCTACTGTACTCTACTAGAGGGTCCGAGGAGAGCAATCGGCAAGGAAAATGGTCTCGCCCTTCACAGGTGGGGCTTCGTCCGCCCAGATTCGCTAAGAGAGAGAGATGTACCACCAAACTCTCAACCGAGTAGATCAAGGATCGACTTCGAACACCAGCCCGTTATCCCTCGACAAGCACCCCACAACCAGCTGCAGCGTCTCAATTGGTCCCTCTGGCCTCAGGAGGTGGCCTCAAGCTGCCGCAGCAAAAACGAAGCCTCCAGCAGCGAGGTGCCAGTCTCTGACCCTCCTGACCCTGTAGTCGAACAACGACGCGGCGCGATTCCACTCACGTTTGGTACAAACGAGTACAGGGGGATTGACACCACCAGCGATTCAAGTATCGAAATTGAAAACGGCCAACGTTATGCCGCAATTCCACGCTAATCTGATAAGAACGAGTACGTATCACGACACACCTTCCTCGATGAACGCCTCGAAACAAAAAAGCAAACACGGACAAAGTTGCCCTTGGGTCTTGGGATGGGCAGCAACCAACGTTTAGCTGCGCGCGACGTCGGACGGCGGTGCTGAACAAATTCCCGGAGAACGGAGCTGGGACCGACGATTTGCAGATTTTATGCAGCTCGAAACGACAAGCCTCACCACCAGATCAAAGCACTTTTGTTCCTCGACAAAGGGGCGGCGGAGCCGGGGGTGGTCTCGCTAGCACCGTCAAGTCAGTGCCGTCGTCGGAAGCCCGGCAGACCTATACCAGGACCTCTGCGTATCTTGCAGAGCTGGTAGAGATATGGTTATTTATTATGAGCTCTTCGGTATTTTTTGGTTGCCACCGAAAAAAAACAATATCTAAAATAAAATTCCGAGAAAAAAGAGGCCTAACTTTCATGCGGACCCCTGTACTACTACTACTGCTGCTGCTGCTGCTGCTGTGTTATAGAATAGACTATACACATGGTAAACACCAGATCCCAAATCGTAGTCGCGCGAATCACTAGAAGCGATGACACACCAAGAGTGAGCTGGGAAGGTATCACATAAGGTGCTCTTACGGAACGACAGGGTCGAACAGCGGGCGTACGGCGTCCTCGAAGATACTGTAGGTAGTGAATAGCTCGAGAAAATGAAGGCAGTGTAGAGTAGTTCAATATTGGGAAACGATTGAAAAGCGTGCTTACTCATACAACAGCAGTATTTCCAGGGGAACACAATACGTTAACTCAGAGATCCAGTGGAAGTTCTTTCGATCAAGGGTTGTTAGGCCCCGTATTAACGAAGAGAGCAAAAAGTTAATTTGGAAAATAAAATCCTATTTAGATGTGATCTCGCAAAAATAAAACTGGTTTGCGTCCTATGGGGAATAATAGTGAATTGCTTGTTCAAATATTTATTAAATCGAAAAACCGCAGCATGCGTCACAACGCCCAGGTGAGAAAAATCGACGAGAGGAGACGAGAGGGAAGGCATGCGTCGGCGCGTGCGCACCGCCGCCAGCATACTTTTGCTTTCGGCGGCCCAGGCTAAGAAGCTATCGCTCTCAGGGTATCTTGGGTGGGCGTAGGGATCCCTGGAACGCCACGAGCGAGACAGGGCGGCGATGGTGTTATCGAAGTCTTGAGCGTATCATGCTGTTTTTGGGTCGATCGCTCGGTTTGTGATCGGGTTGGAGCATCAAGCTGGTTGAAAAGTTGGGATTGCGACCGCCATGATTGGTTTTGAGGCGCCACCGCGGGGGTACGCTGTGCTATGGTCTGTAAGCGTGGGCGCGGCTGTTGTCCCGGTGGCCTCGGGTTGTGGTTCACGTGTTGTCGCCTCGGTCGTGGTCATCGATGCCACCAAGAAATGACCAGATCGTACCGGGGGCGTTGGCCCACCGTGGACATGCCGGTCCAAGTCGGGCCAACTCCTCAATTGGATTTGAATTCTACCCTGAAAGAACAAATGAAGGTCCTGAGACCTTCTTGGTTTTTTCGTCCAATTCAAATTGATTAGACCCCAAGATCCTAAGATTTGATGCTGGTGCGTGTGTTGACCAATGAAAAGCGAATTTGAATTTTCTTTTTTCCAAATTGAATGTTTATATTCGTCGATATGGGCCCTTACTGCACGTAATCGCGAACCTGTCCCGCGTCACGCTGAGGATACTTGGAATCTGCGAGCTAAAATATACCTCGAAGTTTCTCTAGTCGCTCTGGGACGACATCCACAATCGTGTCGCATGCTACAATCAACAAACCAATCAATGTGGAATAAGGACAGGCGCTAAATAAACAACAATGTGGCACGTTCAGCACATTCGAACTCCCCGCACAAAACAACATCCCGTTTGACCGCTGATACCAATGAATAGCTGTACAGCGCTCTTCATAGAAGGATGATAACCCGGTTGTTTGGGTTTCCGAAATGCCGCACCTTCAAACGCTCTATGACTTGCTTCTATTTATCCAACTGAAAATAGAAAAAAAACAAGATAATAAGGCTAACCGAGTATGCTTCCAACTAAGACTCAAGCGTCAAGCACCCTTCTAGACTGTCCCTCTCAGCGCACGGGCGCGTCGCCGGTGACGAAAGCATCGAACAAACAACGGCCAGGAGTGGTGAGGAGAATGGTCGAAGCAAACGCTCGAAAACGGTATTTTCTCCTCGGGTTACTCAAGGTTCGAGTTCCCATGGGTGCCGGCAGGCGATTACATACTCAACTGACGTAAATACGATTCCTGCACGTGGGTTTTCCGTTGGCTGCCCGTGAGCTGTCTGAGGGCTGTCCGTGGGTTGTCCGTGAGCTGCACGTGAGCTGTCTGTGGGCTGCCCCTGGGCTGCCCGTGGGCTGTCCGTGGGTTGCCCGTGAGCTGTCTGTGGGCTGTCCGTGGGCTGTCCGTGAGCTGCACGTGAGCTGTCTGTGGGCTGCCCCTGGGCTGCCCGTGGGCTTTCCGTGGGCTGCCAGCGGGCTGTCTATGGGATACCCATGGTCTGCCCGCGGGCCGCCCGTGGACTGCCCGTGGGCTTTCCGTGGGATGCCCGTGGCAGGCCCGTGGGCTGCCCGTGGGCTGCCCGTGGGCTGCCTAGGAACCTTAAATATTGCACTCGGGAAAAAGCTTCCTGGGCCTCCCTATTTTTGGCCAGCGCCCGATCGTACCTAATGTTGGCTGAAACGTTCGAGGTACACCTCTCTGTGGTTGCTCAAGTTAGGCTTCACATATGGTTTGGTTGGATTGTATCCAAAAAAGGCTTATGTGAACCCCTTTTTCTGCTAAACTGAAATATAGCCACAGGGCTGTCGGTACCAGATGACGCGAGCTGTCAACAAAAATCACGAACATGTGACAAAATCGCCCTTTGAAGGGAAACGTGTATCGTAACACGGAGTACAGCTAGTACTGTAGTACACGCAGTAAAAAAACACAAGAAACTATGCTGTTGGCTAGGTGTAGCGCTCCTTAGGCAAGAGGCCGTTTGTAAGTACGGGTTGGGCCATTTATAGGTACGATTGAAGCCAAAAATAGGCCAAGCCCAACTTGAGTAGCGACAGAGAAGTGTGCCTGGAATTGTTCAGCCAACAAGACAGTAGGTGCGATCGGGCACTAGCCAAGCAGAGGGAGGACCAGGAAGTCGTTTCCCGAGTGGAATATGTAGTTTACCTATGTACAAGTATGGCTCAAAATGCCTAGATATACCTATGTTCGGATTTCGTCCTTAAATTTCCATCACCTCCATATATATATATGTATATATGTACGTGTCCCTCTTTTGGCAACATTGATAAATGGGCAGCGGCCGAAAACATGCCGTTCGTTGCTGTGCAGACCCTCCTCCACCATGCGATCGCGATCGATGTTACATCGTGCTGGCCCTATATTCCTCTACACTCCTCCTGCTGTCGATTCGTTCTATTTCTGTTGTTGTCACTGCTGTGTAGACATTATTCCTCGTTTACCTCTCTGTTTTGCTAACTTAGGATACACCGGTACAGTATTGAGACGACGCCAGTCCCAGACTGACATAAATGTAACCTTACTTTGCCTCGATGGTTTGGGCGGCAAGGCGATAAGGGCGCAATTTTCACAAGCAGTCACGACATTTTATCTCGATTATACTGAATAGGAAATTGGTCCTAAACAACATTGATTGGATATCGATTTTCCAGAATCGACACTTCATGCGATCACGATCTCCAACCCCAGCCGGATAAACCGACAAGCAAAGCCCAGTCAACCCTTGGCATTACATGAATGTGTTCTTCATTTCGATATCCATGTGTCCCATATTTTGTATATATGCACGTACCAGGTATGATTCGCTGTATGTAGGTATCATTTTGTTTGTACGGAAATACTACATTGCCCAGGTGGGCAATTGTCAAGGGGTGCTATGCTATCCTTCCCTCCCGGGGGTATTGTTGTAGGTGTGCCTCCGTGCTAGGGGGTCTAATGAAATCCTGTAAACAACGGACATTACGTTACTCCGCGACCCCGCTTCACGGGATACGTTTGTAACACATACATGTTACGTACACAAGAGCCCAGGACGGTAACATATCAACAATATATTAATGCAATGACAGGTCCACCCCCTTCACGTCATAACGTAGTGTCACGCCCAGTTGTCATTTATGGTAACAACGTGCTAACGTAACGTTACAGTCCCATCGTAAATGCGAGTAACACTCTATTTTAGTAGCATAGATTGTGCTATATACTCCTCGGCATTTAATTAACACCCTAACATAATGTTACATCGCGAGCAGCTCCAAACGTAAACGTCAAATGTTACTTTATCCGACCTCAAGGAAGAATATGGGGGGCTCAAATATCGTTTGAATAACAAAATAAGTTTCGTGTCCTGGAAAAGACGATAATCGCTCTTAACGTTGGGGCTGTATGCCTAACACTACATATACCCTGAACCCTAGCACAATGCCTGAAGGGTGTTGCGCGTAGTGTGTCCAACATAATAATAACATTATGCTTGGAAGTTAGCAAATTGGGGTCGCAGCGCATGTTTGGCTGACAACGTACGGGCCTGGGACAAATGCTAACATAATGCATTGTGTTACGATGTTATTAATAGTACACGTACCGGTCAGGTCGTAACATAATGTTACCGTACCAGTGCCGCCGAGATCGAGGTGAAACCATAACGTTAACGTGTTAATATATTCGTTGATGTGCATCTAACACTACTGTAGGTTACCGCGTTACGCGATTGCCCCTCCAATTCTGACACTATGTTAGGACGTGGCCATGCCGCTGTGCTATATATCCCCGATAACGTAGATAATGAGTGTTATCCGAGTTTTACGTTGTTCGAGGTGTGAAAGGTTTAGTGCGGATATTTGGGGCCTTGCATGGTTAATAATTTTACGCATACGTAACCGTTTGGAGATTTGTGCATACAAGGGCTCTGCATGGACCCCGGTATTTGACGGCGCTCATGCTCCGGGTATAGAGCAGGGCGACAAAAGAACGTCTCCATTTTTTTTAATCCCCGAAACAGGGGATATTCAAAAGAGGGATCCCCTCATAATAATGTCTGGAAGACAGGAAGCCCCCCCAGCGTACTATCCATATATTATAGGTACGTTATCCATTAATGTATCATGTGTTCCAAGTAAACCTGCATCGCACGTACGAGCTAACAACACAGCAGTAACATATTGTTGATGTTAGATTGGGGATGTGCTTGGCGTTACCACGAGTACCTACCTGGTAGATACTTCGCATATTTACGAGACAACACATTCACGTAATGTTGTTATTAATAGTGTTTATCGATCATGCACGTTATTTAGCACTGCGGCTAACACCTTAACTCTATGCTTCTCGCAATGAGCCACATACTATAAGGAAGGAGTAGCACTACGAGAATATTGTTGCTAGTACGGGATCTAGCTATTAGGGGGAGCATAGTAAATAGGAACCACCGTACAAACCAAAGCTTATATATTTGCCTATTTTTACTAACAATATTTGGTTACATTTACTATGATGGTCCTCCGTAATAACACGATGACTTTGTGTTAGGTGTTAGGCAATCGCCCACCATACGCTATGTTTTCACAATCTACTGTAGAAATCAGGTAACGTCCACATAGTGGCTTAATATTAAAACAATCCCCTGAACACTTAAAGAAACCATTCAATGTTGACCGATCGTGTTGCTTACGTGCAACACGACTCAGATTCGACGCTCAACCAGAGGCCACACCTGCCGCGTGATGACAAACACTAGAATATTCATAGAAATAAAAGCTGACTGGGGGGGGTTGGGGATCGGACCTCCCGTCCGTTATTACTACCTCTCTAGGGTGGGAGATGCTACGAGTCCAGGAAGATGAAATTTATTAAGGAATGTATATTTTGGATCGTTTTTTCCCTCGATTTGAGGGCACCACATTAAATACGACAAGAAACCAAAGCGAGGCTTTTACTCGTGTTGAAATAAGTATTACCCTGGGCTGGGTAATCGATCGATCCTATACCCTTGTATAGCTCAACAGCTAAAGATGAGATAGTATAGCTGTCGCTAGGAACTCGCGCAGCAGGATATTAGTAACTGTCGTGTTTGTGTGCATTAGTGAGGAAAACATCAGGAAAAAACGTCAACGACGTGCCCCGAGAACCCCCTCTGCCCTCCCTTCAGGCGGTACACGCGCATGATGGCGCAGACTAGGATCACGGATTCGAAACCGTGTTGACCACGTTTTTTTCGCCGTTAGAGTTGCAGTACGTTTACTATAAAAGGAAATGAAAACTGGATATTAACACCACTTGTACGTGTAGGGTAGCAGGTAGTACAGTTGCTTTTAATCACAAGGGTCACGGTTTCGAAACCCGTGTACGACTGAATTTGTTTTTTTGTATGTGAGAGTGCAACGAATTAGACAGATAAAATAATGATAATATGTTGGATAACCACGTAGTAGACGAATAAAATTATGAGAACTTGATGAAAAGTGCCGACAGAAAAGTGCAGACAGATTTAACTGTTTAATCAAGTAAAAAAACGGTCGACGCTTTCTCGCAAGGGGTCCCTATCCCGAGAGACTTGGTCAAAATTAGAAACTCGCATTACCCTCACATTCGATGTCGTCGAGGACACGGGTTCGAACCTCACTTCGAACGCTTCTTTTAAAAATACGCTTGCGCGTGCGTCCCTAAACGGGTAGGTCAACGTACGGCCGGTATACGGTACCGACGTCCTAAACACCCCGCTGTTCAGAGGGGGGGGGGGAGGTGTTACAATAATTACTCTGGGCTGGGTAATTAACCGATCGTTTACCCCGGTACCTCAACAGGTAATACCCTCGCAGTATCGAGCGGTATGGTACGATGCAGAGGCAGCAGCAGCAGTACATACAAAGTGTAAGGTAATGCACAGGTCGAACATTTCTTTCGCAATTTGTTATATTTTTACTACGAGTATAATCGATCAGCATATATATATATATACGTGTATATTCTGCTGCATGTAGTAGGTATACATGAGAGTACATACTTTCCGCAAACAAATCGTACAGGTTTTAGAGTGGTTTATGTTCGTACATACTGGGCAGGACCGCGCAATTACACATATAGACGCAGCAGCGTCGGCCCAGCAGGGTGGCAACAGCAGCGGCAGCAGCGGCATCACAACAGGCTAGCGGCAATAACAGTACTAGAGAGAGTTGACGGTAGGACCCGGGAGTCGGGACACAGCACGTACTACAAGTAGCATCGATCGCAATCTCCCACAACCTACCCAATTGCATCACGAACGAGCAGGGAGGTTAAAGGGGCAAACGGTGGGGGGGCGAGAGAAGGGAGGGGGGGGTGTACTCATGTCGTGCACGGCCGTAGTCTTATGGGCATAGACCCTCGCATCACTGCAACTCCGGGACGGAGCACGTTGAGTTATCACCAACCAAGTAGACATTGCTTACACCAAGCGCAAAGAGGGGGGGGTGTACTTCATTTTCATGCACGGCCGTAGTCGTATGACCATAGACCCTCGCATCCCTACAATGCCGGGACGGAGCATGTCGGGTTTTCACCGACCAGGCAGACATTGCTAGCACCAAGCGCGAAGCGCCGTGAGGTGTTGGGCGAGTCGCATG